>CM057135.1:34503825-34703825 GCA_029964075.1 Patiria pectinifera
CCTGCCAGAGCTGAAAATGCGACGCCGAAAAAAGCGACGCCCATGGCACATATGGAACACCATAATTTTGGTCAATTTTCCGGGGACAGGCCGACCACCAAGTGACATGTAGAAACTCCTGCGAGAGCTTAAAACTAGGAATTGGTTAGAGAAACCCCTGAAATCTCCTGTTGAGAAGTCCCCATTAGGAGAATGAAAAATAGGCATCATGAAATCCCTTAGGAAGAAAGAAAATGGTTATCAGAAACCCCTCAGCTGGTAGAAGATAGGTAGTGGCAATCGGTACTCCCTAGGAGGATAACAAATGCGAGTGCACAATAAGCTCTGGCCGTGTTCCAAGAAGTCTTGCATGACAGTCTTGCATGAAATCGATCAAAATGATCCCTGCCAGAGCTTAAAAATGCGACCCCGAAAAAATGCGACGCCAAGGGCACATATGGAACACCATAATTTTGGTCAATTTTCCGGGGACAGACAGACAGACAGACAGACAGACAGACAGACACCATGACAGACAGACAGCCCGACAGACAGACAGACAGACAGATAGACAGACAGACCGACCGACCACCAAGTGACATATAGAAGCATCTGCCTGAGCTTAAAAAGACAGCCAACGGGTTTTTCCAAACTCACCACACTCATGGCTGATCTGCCACTCTCGGTCCACTGCGACCTGTTTGTCGAAGGTTTGAATCCAGCCCGCGTCACGTTCTGAAAGATATAAGCCGATGGTCATGATTACATGTCACTGTGTAGGCCTTTATATTTAATTAAATGTGCTGAAGATTCTTTAAGATGTTTCAAATTACAATCTCTGTGTTTTTCTTTTTTGTTGGTACCTCACCGTACTTGAGGGATTGCACGTGATTGCATGGTACATACCCACAGCGATTCAATGGATAGATGTTCAAAACTGGGCATTTTGGCGGTGAAATCAACATTATAGTTGAGAACCATTTGAAGTCAGAAAAGTAAACATTATCTTATTGGTCGCTGGTAAGGTCACATGTTTACACATAAACAAGGTATGACTTGCTTTACATGTGTACACACAAAGACTGATGTTTTAAAGCCGGGTATTTGCTGTTTAAATCGACACTACTGTACATGTACATCCACAAGTTGAATTTGCTTTACATGTACATCCACAAATTGAATTTGCTTTACATGTACATCCACAAATTGAATTTGCTTTACATGTACATCCACAAATTGAATTTGTTTTACATGTACATCCACAAGTTGAATTTGTTTTACATGTACATCCACAAGTGCAATGTGCTTTACATGTACACCCACAAAGATTCAAGAAATAGATGTTTCAAAACCGGGAATTTGGCGTACGAATCAGGAGTAAGCAAGAACCATTTGAAATTAAAAATGTAAAAATTGATAGAATTTGTCATTGCAAGGCTTAACATTCATGTTTGCACAGAAAGAAGCCAATAATATTGTGACACACTCTATAAAAATATCAGAATTGATTTAAAAGGAGTGAAACTGACAAACAATATTACAGCCCAAAAAATGCTGTAAATATTTCTTTTTTAAAGACAAATAGAGTATCTAAAAATAATCCCAATCACCCGATACTTGCTGTATACAACCATGTTTATGCAACCAAATGTTTGTAACGATCTGGAGACAGGTGGGTTTGAAGGAACAAATAGGAAGTCCTGACAAAGCTGTTGATCTCCGCGAGTGTCAGGCCGATGCCGAGCGGAGATTCCTCTTAAGCCCGGCCCACCTGGCCCCGGCTTCCGCCGCCAGGCCACTCGCTGAAATCATGCCTTCCTGCCTTCGCCATTATTCAGACGGAATCAATATTTCTTAAACGGGGTGTCAAAATGCCGTATTATTTTCTGTCCAAAATGAGTGCTGTGAAAATATTCTATCGGAGGTATCGGTTCTCTCAAGACTCCGTCGACTGCCCAGCCGGCCGTGAGAGATTTCCTTTCCAAGTGTTGAAGGTTATTGCTTGAAATAAACCATAGTGAGGTGATTTGTTTTTTAATTTTAAAATTAGATTTAGTTTTCAATTGGTGATCCAAAAGTGAGGATACAGCCCCTCAACACTTACTAGAATTCTTGATGTGAACATTTACCTAGAATTCTTCGTGTTAAAACAATGAAGGACCCAACATCAAAGCCTTTTACTCATGTTTCTTGACGATTTTAGACGGTTCTCCACGTTTATAACTTATTCTGTTGTTATCCCTCAACCTAATGAACGAAATGTGTTGTTGGTTACCAACTTTCACCGAGAAACCAAGCCGCTAAATCGGTCAAGATAGTTACTAATTCGTGTAGTTTTATGCGTTGAATTGCAGGACGTTTGATCGAATCCCAATACTTGAAATGTATACTTAACATGAAAACAATGTTTAAGAGGACCAGATATAATTCAGAGAGGTTTCCTTTAAACAGTTTAATAACTGTTTTTTTTTTTTTTAGAACGGCATGCCCTACAAGCCTTTATAATAGTACAGTGAACTGGCAACAAAGCCAGGCCTTTAGAGTAATTATATCTAACGCCAGAAATGCCTCCTCTCCCAATCACTCATTCATAAATAGCGAACGAACATAATACACGAGCCCATGTTTGATATTTCCATTTCCGCACATACACATGCAGAATTTGTCATATCGTCCCAAAATAATACACCCCAACAAATCAGGAGCATTAAATTGTTCCCGCCCGCTCCCGAGTTGTACCGCAGCTGAATGTGAGCGAAATGCTACACAAATAGACACTGGAAGCTTGGGAAAATAGCTCGAAGCTTTCATCGTACGTTTGACAGAAACCATATTGCGGACTCTTCTTTTTGTGTGTGTTCTGTTAGCGCTAGGCTTTAATCAAATGTAGCGTTAGTGAAGATGCAATCTCTCTGTCTGTCTGTAAGAAACAATGAAATAGTGGTCGATGCTTACAGTAATAGAAGAGCATTTGGTACCATCACGACAATGACGTTCAAGTTTCCAATTTTGAGGACACTGAATTTGATTTTTGATCACTCAGAAACAAATTGCACTTTCTAATTTATCAGGTCTCTGTTCTTTTGGTGTGCCAATTGCATCCATTATCAGCTATAAATAGAATAATTTCGAACTTGCTTTGGAATCTCGACTCCACGAAGTAAGGTCACGTGATATCGTTCCAGACACAATCAATAATTCAGCTCTTCTGAGTTATGAGCACGTCCAACATATCGAAAAGTTTACCACTTGACTGGAACAGCGTTCGGTGCCTATGCTTTTAGGAATTGCATAAATATCTCATTGCTCTTTACTCGTGCGACCGAACTCTCATTTTGTGGGGGTGCGCCACAGTACAGTTACTTTTCAGGCAAATTTCAAATGGACCTGTTGGGCAAATTGGTACTGCCATTAAGTTTCTGGTTTATTATAGGGAACTTGGTGACAAGAGACGTGCTCTTATTTCGCAGTCAGTCTATTCCAAAGGTGGTTGTAAATGTGCCCCGATGTCGTCAAACCGAAATGATTTGGGCTCGGACAGCCAGCACACGTCTAGAACCGATGACGCTCTCTAGCTGGGCTTGATATCCGCACCGGCATTCAATCAATCACTGACAGCTAATGTTGCCTTGCGAAACCCGCAAAGCGCTTTTATTAAAAGCTGCGAATTGCTCATCATGTCGCCGTCGGAATCGGCTGACCTTTAACCAAAAAAAAAAGCAAAAAAAAAAGCACCGGCACGTGCTATCACCATCACATTCGTTTTTTTCTTCCATTGTTTTTTTGCTCATTTCCTTTGCTCTTGAAATTGGCACATCTGAATCTCACTTCCTGAACGTAAAAATGCCGCCGTAGTTTTAAGACCAACAACACTACATCTAAACAGAACACTTTAAATATGAAGTGTCGGCAGACAGGTGGGCTCTAAACCAACAATAGATCACGTGTTTCAATTCTTAATTTACCTGATATAGATCATTAATTGAGCAACCTCTGAGTGCAGTACCACGTCGTGACGTCATGTTTTTTTTTCAAAAGAACTCCGGAGTTCCAATAATCTGCAGATTGAGTCGCATAATTGTATCAATATTTAATGGGCTAGTGCTGGTAAAAGTAATTATCTTAAACAGTGCTCATTATCGCCGTTTTGTATGAGTTTTTTTCTTTTTCTTTCGGGGGAGAGGGTTGCTTTAATACCAGGATAACTCTGAGTTGGAGTGATGAAATCAATCAAACATTAGCTGTGATAATTACAATGTATCACCAGAAGGTGTTGTTTTTTAAAGTCACAACTGGCATTCATTTTCAAAGGGATAAGCTACAAATTCCATAGTGATTAGTTAATCCTCCTGTGATTAAGCGTGGTGTTTCACATTATATTTCTTTTCCTACCAATTTATCATTTTGCTTGCGGACTGAATACATACCAAATAGGCGGATGGGGCACTAGCTTTATGGCGTTGTATGTTTCCAAGGGCCAATCGGATACTACAGCACTCAGTGTGCATGCGGTTGCGGTGTATACCTGTTCAAATGCTTCTGCATCGTTTAATGAAATGAAAAAGCAACAAAGCCACAGGGATTCGGCATAATTGTTTATCCCCTTACAGGTTCAGACTAAATTTAGGCTGATGTAGACGACGACCGTTTCATGTGAATGTGGCATGACAGTAAAGGTAGGTGTTGTTTCTACATTTGCACATTTATCATCGAAATGGTATCCCAAACATTCCCAATTCAGTTATCGGCTATCGTATCACATATCCCCTCGCGTGGTACCCGAGGGCAAACAGAATATGACATGGAACGGTTGGAAAATTGTTGTTGTGTCGATCAGGAAACAACTGCTTTTCTCATGACCGAGCTTGCGAATGTCGCCATTTCACACTCCTCACTCTGTATGCGAACGTCTTGGTACCAAACACTGACTAGTCTGGTCACAGACTCCCGTGCATGATGGATAGAACGGAAGTCGAAGTCAATTTCTTGATAATTTTTGTTTATTCATCCATGTTACAAAATATTGTACCGGTATTGCTGTCTGTTCTTTCCCGAAAGCCTACTAATTGCCTTGACCGCGGACAAGCCTTGTGAGGAAACAAAACAAATGCGTGAAAAAAATGCCCTGCACTGCCCATCTCTCTTCAACAGGCTAAACCAGCAGTGTGGTTGCAAAGGCCGATTTCTAACAATTACGTAATACTTTATTTTAAAATGAAACAACATGCACACCGACATGTTTTGGGGACGTTTTCGAACGATTTCTTCCCGGCTTTACGGTCAGCTTTACCAGCACCCAGAATTGACGTTTCAGCATCGATGACGGCGATTGATTTTTGTTTCACTGACATGAAGTTTAGAATGTCGTCCTCCGTAATTTAACATTTCAATCCTACTGAGCATATTTTCTGAGAAACACAACGTTCAAAAGGCCATGTTTTGGTACATGAATGTCAAGGCTCTGTTATAGCGTCCAAGTACGTAATCGGATTAACTTTGTTTAACAAGCGCGACGCTTAGGCCTTCGCAACCACACGGCTGAAACCACAACTCACAAGCGAAAGTGACTAAGTGAGTTGTTGAGGTACAGAGGAACTGTAGACTGGCACCTCGAGCACCAGCAACAAAATGCACCGGGGTTTGGTAAGTGTCTTCGGGCCGTGTGTTTAACTCACCGCACTCGGTCTCGTCCCAGTTGTTGCCGCAGTCGTCCTCACCGTTGCACTGGTAATTCTGGGCGACGCAGTGAGTCAGGTTGCCACACCGGAACTCCCCTTTGGGACAAGTGTACTCTGACGAAAACCCATTCAACTCTGAGAGTAAAAAAAAAAATCAAAAAAAAAAAAAAAAAATCGGAATTAATTTGATCATGATCTTGAATTTCGAATCAGCAGTGGTTATTCCAGCAAATTGATTCGGTTATTATCGACTTTGACTCTATTTTGCCATCAAATGTGACCGGTAGTGCACTGAAGCAAAACGAGGAATGTTCGCCCAAACCTTGTTTCCAGTACTCTGCGCTCGAAATCGAATCATGTGGGGGGAAACCTCACATAAGTTTTGGAAAATCTGACGATTTGTAGCAATACTTAAAGGTACCATAGAAAATCCTACGAGTTGCTCTTAAATGTGATGTAAATGTATATCACAAAGTCAAAGCCAAGGTTATTCCTCATTATGCTATAGCCAATCACAAACACACATGGAAGACACAAAATGTGAAGAGTTTTTTCTTCTTCAATGGACATTTTCAAATGGTACACACACAAAAGTGTATTACAGAAACGAATTCGTGTTATGTCTTGTTATGTAAGCATGTTGTGGCAGACTAAACTCGCATTTTTTTTGGTGGGCAAAGCAAGAAACATGGGGGCGGAAATGGTGGCCGAAGTTTGAAATACCAACCTTCGTATTCAGTTTGGATTGTTGCAGGAATGAACTCATTGTTCCCTGGTTGTGCCACTTCATTCCCAGTAACTTTTACACCAGGCAAAAGGAATCGAGATGTGGGTTGATTACCAAAGGGGAACATGCAACATAAAAATGGAAAACAACAAAAATCTATAGTCATACCGTGAAACAAAACATAAACATGTATCACCACATCATTGGCATGAACAGCGGAGCTAATTTTAAACTTGAGGTCATGGAATTCAGTATCAAAAATATCCTGTGACTAGCCCAACAGATAAAAATAAACCCATACCTATTTGCGCATTTCTTGTTGATGGAATTATGATCATGTTTCATAAATACCTTGTCCTTTAAAACTATACATGTTTGATATTCATTACATGTAAATGCATTGAAATCAAGTCGGTGACCGGTATGAATTGATTCAAATTTGTTTTGGAAAGACCGACTTTTCTTCGAACTTTTGAATATGTATCACAATATTGTATTTATCGTTGTTTAAAGTCAGTCCAAATATAGCAAAGCCGAGTTATCTTCCCTGCTATTGCATTATAAGTGCTGTAATAGTTGTGGACACTTAGTGCGCAAAAGGTAGTTTATGGCCAGTCGCAGGGTTGAACGGAATACGGATTCGTGCAAAGGTTTTAGCTCTTTCGTACACAAAATATGGAAATAAGCACGTGTTTGGCCGGTTTTAAACAAGGTGTTTTGGACCGGTTTCGGAGTCTGGACGCTGATAATGACCAGAGCCGAAGGCGGTTTATAGGTGTTTTGTTTTCGAATTTCAAAACCAACAAATTCTGAAGAATACATTTTCGTAAACCAGAATTTTTTTTACCCTGTTCAGGGGCCACCTTTGTTGCTGGCCGGTCTTAAACACTTCTGGCTGGTGCTTTATCATCCATTTAAGACCGGCCACGTGACGGGCTCTCGACCAATAGGAATGGGTTTACTGTTTTAGGTATTTATGAATACTACTTTAAAATACTCTCAACATACCAACTGATAAAGGACCTGGCATGATCTAGGGTTATCATTTTGGTATGTGCATTCCCCCCCTTGTGCAGTCATCGCTGAAATTTGTATGGATAAGGCACAATAGTATCCATTTTCAAGACAATTTATAAACTAAAATGGCATGATGTGGTTTGGGATGCGGACTTGATACCAACGAGACATTGTGTTAGAGGGAAAATGCATGACTCGTACTCGTGTTATTTTTTCTCATCATGACGAACCAATGGGGGACAGGGGCAACTCCAATCTTCAGAGAACAGCCGTCAAACTACAGGTTTTTCTTGGCTTACATTATGCTTCAACTTAAAGAAAATACAATACCTTTCAGGACTGTTAGTGAATGACAGTCTAAAGCGTCCTGTAAAATTGTGGCACCTGGTGTGCTGTCATTTTCAAGACGGTTGGTATTTTTGTATCAATTTTTCCAATACTGCCCCAAATTTACCATATTTAGTGTGTTTGTTTGCAATAGATTGACACACCTACGAAAGGTACAAGCCAGCTAGACTGGTTCCCCTGACCTTACAATTCCCCGACGTCCATAAATTGCTCCGTTTCATCTTAAGTGGGGTCTGGGAACTAGACTACAGGAAAACGATTGTTTTTCTTGCTCTTTCCAGCATCTACGAACCCAAACTTCGAACAAATCAATGTAACAATATTTGCAATAAAATACTACCCCCCCCCCAAATCCATCCAATTCTGAATATAACAGCAAAAGCAAATGTTGTATATTCCCTTTAGATTCGAAGTTTAAAACAGGTCCACCGCCCAAATAAAGCTGACTGTTGAGAAGAATCTTGAACCAGTGAAAAGGCCACAAATTGTGTAAATCCCATTCGAATGGGCGAAAACACATTCTATAAGATCTCTGGTTTGCATGAACGGATTTCCATGGCATGTTCACTGATAATATACAAGAGTATCATTAATATGCTACATCAAGATGTAATACTCATGGTAAGTCGTTTTTAAAAAATTTAAGGATATCTGCTTGCACAACTTTTTTTTATTTTTAGGACACCTCGTATTTGTTTTTTAGTGTACTTTGATCAAATGCCTTCCTTTAATACGGTAACTAGAGCCATGAAGTTTGGCCCTGGATTAGAATATACAAGGGACGGAAACTCACGGGAAACTCCGATAAAAGTGACGGCCAGCACCAGAATGAGTAGTAGTACGAGGCAGAGGACTAGGACCTTGCATTGTCGGGTCTGAATGCGGTGTAGCACCGACGACGCGGCGCTCCAAACCGACCCCCGGAATCCATCCCCCCGTGAACTCCTGGAAGCCCGCGAGGTTCTCGATGTCAAAATGTTGCGCGGTCTCGGAGTCCCGTCACTCCCTGCTCGTATTTTTGTCTGGTGAAACCACAAACAAAATTCAATTTCAGCCTCATTTTGTAGATGAGAGATGATCTCTAACCAAGAGAAATTGGTAGACTTCCTAAATTAGTGACTTTGTTACTGTGCACCACATTGCATGAGCAGATTGTCAATTCGTGACGAACTTGCCTGATGAAAAATGGTGTCAAAATTGGATTTTGTACAAATTTAGTCTACATTTAGTACTGATTTAGACTAAAAAAGCTTGAGGTAACTGAAACAAAGGTGTTCACTTTTTTTGGTTCCGAACAAGATGAAAGGCAACATGCTTACCTTATTCCCGTCCTCCGCGGGTTCTTTCATCTCCATTTAATTCAAAGCAGGGATCCCAAAGTTAAGGCCCTCGAAAGGAGCAACTCCGAAGTTTGATCCTGTTTCTGCCAACAATCGGCAATATGCAGGTGTCACGCGACTGTTTCCGTGTGCAGAAGGGCCGCACAATGATCGTCACGGCGTCACCGGATCAGTGTCTGAAAGCCGAAGGTTTGCCCCTCACGTGGGTGCGCACAGCAGTCACGTGAGTGCGCAGGTCGGTCACGTGATCGGCAGTCTGGCTCTACCTGTGTTGCTCCTATCAACAGAAAATGAAAAAAAAAAACATCTAATGCACTTTTTGAAACATGCTGTCTACATGATTGGCAAAGTTACCACTGCCAAGCACTTTCCAGAACAATGTGTGTGCGAGCTCACATCTGCCCTATAGGCCCTATTTGTCACTGATAGAAGTATCAAAACGTGTAGGCGAAATGGAGGCCAAGAAAAATGGGTACTACAAGTACGGAGCCCGGTGCAAGTACACTTGGGAAACAAATACCTAGCACTGAATTTCAAAAATACTGGTGTTATATCTAACGACATGATTGACAATGGCTACCATTAACTTAAAGTGCTGTTACGCTGCGTTGACTTTCAATTCACTTTCAGTCCAAAATAGGTATGAATTGTTCTTAATTTTATCTTCATGTAAAGTGTCTTTCATATTGTTGTATCTTCGAAATGTCAGACGATCGAACCGTGCCATGCAATACGTAGCTGGCACTTTGATTGGTTTTGTTAGGCGAAGAGGCTGCCTCTTCAGCCAACGCACGACTATTGTCCAGCAGACTTGCACGAACCCTTACCCAACGCAGTCTCGCGCCTGTAATTCCTCGTCTACCTGCTGACCTTGTTCGGCTGACACCACTCCAACGAGTCCTTTTTTAGGATCCACCGACTCAGATCACTTCAAGTGTCCATTACTGTGGAAATTATTCCCCCACTTTGCCCATCAAAAGCCGTTCGATTTTCGCGAGTCGTTCGCCACTTCCCCTCGCTATGCTCGCAACGTCGTATCATGATGACCCCGGCGCGGGACGGGTTTTCGGTTTCGTCTTATCGGGCGCCGACTTGGGAGCGGTGCCGAGGTCAAGAGACGCATGTTTGAACGTCGCGTTTGCATTTAATGAGTTTTTAAACGAGATAACAAGGCCTTCGCGGGCAAGAAATCAATATGCTACCACGGGAACACAGCCCCTCTTCTCCTTGTCGTTCAACAATTCTGGATGTGTTAACCACGAATTTGCCAGTGTAAACGTAGGATTTGTAGAAGACGTATACGACGACAGGCTTCACCTTGCCACGAAGGCGATTCTTCAAATTTATCTGGACGACCTGGTTAATTGGTAGAAAAATACCGCCGTTACTTCTTGAGCCTTTGTCTCTGTTCGAATCATCGTTTCGAGACAGTGCAATCACCTCACATAACATAACGCTCTCATTTTATACTTCGGAAAAAGAAAACTATTATCACTTCCCCGAACCTTGAATTTTCAGTTCATTGCTCAGAAATTATCTGAGGAAGGTTACCACTAGTCTCTAACCAAATTCCACGTTGAATGATGCAGCGTGACGTAGGCCTACCTGATTAAAAAAGTGTCAATTCATCTTACCCGCATGGGGAAAAGAGGCTGGCTTAAGTTAAGAACACCTCACTGTTTTCTCAGATAAATTTGAATCCACTAGTCACTTTGTTCAGACTTGATAATGCATCCGGATATTAAGGCTCATGTTACAAGGGCGCCATCTTGAGAGGGCTAGCATGTATACAAATCTGTACCTCAGATCTTAGTCCCATCGACGCAGCATTACTTTACATGCCCACCGCCTCTTGTGGACTATACATTCTTTTCACACTTTTATTTAGCCCCTGATTTCTCTGGCCATGCACCGCTCATTCGGTAATACAGTGTGATGAAATTGTTCGGGCCGATCCCATTAGCGGCCATATTGGAGGGTTTCACAGCTTTGGGCGTGTGTGTATGTCGTGGTTTAGGTATACAGTCGCAGCAGTTTGCGATGAGGTTTAACGTGTCTATTCATAACGTGTTTGAATGAAACAATGACCAATCATTTGCAAACCATTGCCGTTGATTTAACCAATTCACCCCGTAACTTTCAACCTCTGAAGCAGCATGTGCAGTCTAATTAGACTTCATGTAATACAAGGTCTGCTCCTTATGAATTATTCCTGTTCCCTATAATTATGTTTGTCTATACCCCTGAGACGATTGGATAGATGATCCACACGGAAGCACTCGACAACCCTCAAGATCGGAGGAAGACGGGAAGATAGCCCGAGGGCCTGTTTGGGGTGGACCAACATTGTCAGACGGTCGAGTGCTGGGAACTCTTAGTCTGATTAAAGGGGTATTGTAAAAAAAGGGCCAAAACAACAACACCAACACACACAAAACCATACAAACTAGAACACATAACCAGCTGGGGAATTCCGAAAGAAACCGACTTTCAATAAGCCAACGTGAAAAGTTAACAATAATGTATAGGCCTGCCAACTCTAACCGCGGACTTCGTGGTTGACTGACCGCGGACGTCGACACGTCGGGACGTTACCAATTAATTCATCAAAGCCAACCGATGTCGGGTTACCTGCAACTGATCTCGAGGGTTTTGAAGGCATGTCATCTGACGCCTTCTACGTGGAATGCTCTTTTCGCAAACTTTATCAGGATGCTTGGTTTTCTCATTGTAATTTATATATGCCTCGGCCATCTTTTTCCCCCTGAAATTTCACAGGACATGTTGATTGATCGGAGCATGATCGGAGCTCTACGAAATGACGTCATTTGGTTACACTGACGCCACACGATCAAAACAACATTTGACATTTAATTTCATATCTAGAGAGCGAATTCCTGGCGCAATACAATTTTTTGTGATTTTGTTCCAAAATTTGGATTTTGTTCCAACTGAATTTGCGATTTTTAATTGTAAGACCTCCAAAAAAAACCCAACTGCGCATAAACGGTGGAAATTATAAAGGATTTTGGCGTCAACGATGGCCTTATTAGCTTCCCAGTATGCATTGCAGTTGATCAAATGGCCAAGATTTGTTGTCTTACTATTTCTTGAAAGGTTATAAGGCAACAAAAACACCTTATTAGTCGCATTTGTCTTTCATTTTTCTTGAATCAATTTCCAAAAATGTTAACGGAATTTACGATTACCAATGTTTTGCAGTTGCTATACATGTAATACTGACCTTCCCTTGATTAAAAAAATTGAGTAATAATCCAATCGCTCATATATCAAAGCGATAAGGAGCATTCCAAAAAGATTCCAGAGCACTGAACCTTTTGAACGTGCGTCTTACGAGGGGCGAAGGGAATGGCCCTTACTTGGCATAGCTGCGTATAGATACGTTCATGCTCGCATCTGCACATACAAATGCGCAGTGAGTTCTTCTCTTATCTACCACAGAATGCTTGGTTGCCAGTAAAGTACATGTACATGTCATAATTTACGCCCACATTTCTGAAAGGCAAACTGTACTTCCAGTTTGATGGGCGATATTGATATCACTCTAATTATTGCTTTGATTCGTTGGCGTCGTATCACTGAAAGATCTGGACATGAAAGAGAACGCCGGATGCCAGATATGGCGAATTGTTTCCTCACTTTGAGATTGATGAGCTGATTCGAAAAGGGTTCATTCATCATCATTAAGGTGTTCAGTTACCGGGTTTACACTTTGAAACAAAATGTGGGTGATTCAAACTAACGTAAAGGCTGTAATAACTATAAAGTGGCATGCTATTTGCCAAATAACCTAGAAATAGAGGGGTGATGTCTTTTTAGTTATACATTCCAATTTTCAATCTATTCCAGATAAGACTATTCAAAAAGAGAAAAGAAAATTCAATGCAAATTTCACAACCTACAATGGAAACTGAGAATCGGAATCCACCAATTACTTGTAGTACCGTCTGAAATAGCAAGGACGAGCTACAAATCGGATTGTATCTTCATTATTTGATAATATGGACTCCTGGTATGAGTTAATGCGATCTTGACCGAGTTATACCCCCACGCCGAGGCAAAGATTACCCGGCACGTTGTAAGTGGATGAATTAACATCCTCATCATCTCCGATGATAACACCTTTAAGAAGGCGGTGCAGAGCAATTGACAATACAACGACATCGATCAGTATACCATCTGTTCAACGCTAAAAGACAGGGATCTAAAACGGTGGACTTAAGCCCAACTTGTAAAGCCCATAAAAATCTGTTTTTCTTGTCTCCCTGATACCATTAAGTACCATCACAATTTCTTCCAATCGACCTTGCTGGTTTGGGAATAACTATACACGTATGATGGTCCACGTCATTTAATAAACCCAGATAATACAAGCTGCTTTATATCTACGGCATCCTTTGCATCCTAATATCATCAAAGTACCATCACAATTTCCAATCGACCTTGCGAGTTTGGGAATAACTATAATACACATCTGCTGGTCTACATCGCTTCATAACCCATATTTTTTTTATTATCTACAGCAGCTCATGCAATTACACGATCAATCTTGCACATCCGAACTTGGTTTTACAAGAAACTTTAATAGGTTACTCACCATAAGACTAGCTATTCGGACGCGGGAAAGCTACCATGATTTTCCATCCAATCCTTACTTTCCCAACACGCTATCCAAAATATTATTCGACACTGTGAATTAACTGCCGGCTCCTCGAAAATTGGTCATAAACACGCCTAATGTACTGGACACTATACAATTGGACATTGTAAATCAGATATATAGTGCTTTATAGTGCCAATCCATTTTGTTGCCTTAAATTATCCTGGTTGTGTCGACTACTCGCCACATATTTCATATGCTGGCAGAGATACGTTACTGATGAGCTCTTCAAATTTTACAATGCTCCTCGTCTGGGAGTTTTCGCAGCTGTATATACCAGCACTATAATAACTGGCAATGTATTGGTTACGACAGCCGACCTAATTCGGTTCGGCAGTTTTCAATCACTAAATTGTTTTTAGCTCACCACTAATTGCCCTGTATAAGAAGCCCGGGTCACGTGACTCGGACCGGTCGATTAAACGCCCGCAGATGTTTATATAATTACTTTTGGAAGCCTTTCATCAATATCGACAATTATTGATTTTAATGAACTTCCCGTCAGAATGTTTTGTTTGACATTTTATTGTTCCTTTCAACGCTACGGTTAAAATTAAAATTCCCAGTTTTGTTCTTCGGTCGGTTAATGCTTCTGTATTTTAACTTTTCATCCAGTCATGATATTATGTGTATAAAAATATTAGTGGTATCAGAAAAGGAATTGTTCTGACATTGCAGAGATCGTGTACAAAAGTACTAACAGCGCCCCCTGTTGTCATGAATAGGGATCATCGACATTTCCTGCAAACGTCATGTGTACATGACACCAAAAGAA
This sequence comes from Patiria pectinifera, assembly GCA_029964075.1. NCBI lineage: Eukaryota > Metazoa > Echinodermata > Asteroidea > Valvatida > Asterinidae > Patiria > Patiria pectinifera. Next base: position 34,518,371 of record CM057135.1, read on the forward strand.
AATATACAATCCCTCTTAAACAGCACGTGTATGGATTTAGCCGCGGTATCATGTCTTTGAAAGAAATTCCTATCCAGCTGTCTCCACAAATCGTTTCATCCTTGCAGTGTGATTGCTTTCTGTTGCGTCGTTACCCGAGAGCGTAACACAACATGCCCGTTGACGTTGATGCCAAGAGGTATTATGCTTCCTAATGCCAGTTGAAAAAAAGTAGAAAAAAACCTCAAGGACAATTGAGATGAGATAAGTTTACAGATGCCTTTCTTGTTTTTTTCGGGATTTTTCTTCTTTTGGTGTTTGTACCTTAATCGGGCACATCGTACATGTCGTTTTCGTTGAAATATTCGCTCAATTAATATGCAACGCATTTCATACCGCTTTATGTGGTAATTGAATGCTTGATCACATGAACAAAAACATTACGTCGAAGGCTTTTTTTAAAGCTTGTTGGATGGTCGACATCAGTGCTTTCTTTTCTGCGTTAAATGCTGTAGATGCATTTTACTCTGTTGCCGAATCTCGATTACATGCCCGAATTATTCCTGTAAACGGTTGTGATGCACTCAACGAATATCCAGGATTTTTTTTTTTTTAAAAGGCAAAAAGTTTTAGCTGGCACGATGTGCTGAATACACTTTCGATATCTTTAGAGTTCAATAGCCTAGCTTTACAAGGGGAAAAAGACACTCACGACAGCAAAACATTGTCTACTAACACTACAGAAATTAGGAGAATATCCCAGAAATCCCTACGCTCAATAGCCTTGCTTTAGAAGGAAAAAAAAGAAAGACATTCACGCCAGCAAACCATTATAAACTAACATAACAGAAACTTAGGAGAACATCCCGGAAGTCACTACGCTTAATAATAACGACCGTCTTACAAGAAAATTTCTATCAAAACACCAAACGAAAACGTGGCGCAAACAGATTACAAAGGCTCCGAGAAGATGTGCCTTAAAAATAGCAGCGGGAATCGATATTGGTTCATTGCCGGTGTAAATTGAGCGTTCGTCCCGATGAAGCCCTGCGTGTGTATAAACCTAAGGCCACAAGAAGAGTTATGGATTACTATTACCATGCACGGCGACGTACAAAGTGTTCCCTGTACTTATCGTTATAACAAATTGAGTGTGTCGTTGGATGAAAGACAATAAATTGTGAGTAATACACGGTGAGTTTTTTTTTACGTTTTGTCGTTCAACCTGAATTATGGACGAGGTGGCGGACGCCAAATGTCTTGGCAAATCTCCCGTACGGCCAATTAATAAATTAGGCAAGCAATGAGGGAGAATAGAGGGGTGGGAAACTGAGCACAAAATTAAGAAAACCGAGATGGAAAATCGTGCCATCTGCACACTTATTGACTGAGGAAAAAATTAGATTGGTTTCTATAGCCTTGCTCTATGGTTTTTGGTATTTCAATTTCAGAAGTGTGGCTCTTCGCACGCGCGACTTGGGTGACACGAAGGACAGGGCGGTCAGCACAAATAGCTTAAGGCCACGTGAAAAGGGAATTACGCAATCAACAAAAATCACCAGGAGATGATTGAAGGCGAGGGAGTCAGGTTGCCGCAAGACACTACGTGACTGCAGAGCCGGCCGGCCGTCTATCTACCGAGTCACTCTTGGGAGGATCGGACCGGCTGCTACTGGAACGGTATTAACACTTGACACATTTCTGCTAGCTGATCACGACACAGCTGTGAAACGGCGGAAGTTATCAATTTGGAACAGAAACCCCCGGCACCTGTTTTCGTTGAACCATCGAGGAAAGCGTCGCGTGGCGGGCTCATCGGCGATGCGCATTTCTGGGAAATAACAAACTCCGGCACCATGGGATTATAGGGTTTCCTTGGCGTTAGTTTGTAGCCTCGGGTTAGTCATTTGCTCTGGTTTGATGCAGTTTTTAGATTAATCCGACAATCGTGGCGCCACGCTAACGTGCATGAAACACGCATTCTGATTCTGGTGCCGCCTCAATAACTGACTTTTAATTCTAGTCATCGGGTAAGTGTACAACCAACCCGGGCCCATTCAGATATTGCTATTTTTTCCCTGCAGTATGCTCACTAACCAGAAAAAAGGGATGAAAGACACTTCTGTGAACGGTTAGTAAACTGAGCAACGTGTTAGCCACTTAATCACCCAGAAAGAGGACATTAGTAAGCAGGAGAACCACTAAGCTATACTGCCCAATGGCCTTCCCCCTTTTTTATACATAGTTGTAAGATAAAATAGCTCCACCCACAAAACAAGATGAACGCGTTCAGGAACCTACAGACAGCAGACATGCTGGCGCGCTGCAATGCGCAATAAGCCCTTTGATTCGCTGTGTGGCATCTACTGTTATTGGCCTTGGTGGTTCCAACTGACATCATCCTACAAATAACCGAGACAGTCATTTGCGAAAATCGGTGGTACATGCGTGATTGCTGTGGCGAAGGCACGCATGCATACAAAGCTTCTTAGGTTGGTTTTCCGACACTTCTAGGGTAGAGTATATCATTTTGTCATTGGTGCATTTTTTTTTCGTTTGAAGCAACAAAAGCGCTCAAAATCTAAAGAAGGGTGTTTAACAACTAACCCGATGAAGCGTTAGCTCTGTAGAATGCAGTACATTTCGAGAAAGCACAATATTCTAAAATTCGATTTCAATTCAAAATCTGCCGATCTGCCGCCTTACAAAAACCACCATATTGATAAAAAGAAAAGAAAAGGGCAAATGGATACTCGAATCATGCGCTTACGAAACTAATGACCGGAAGAACTCTTGGTGGCGCACTGCAATGTGAATCGCCCGAATTGGGCGTATTCCAGGCGGAAATATCCCTTTAACCATCGGCACGTACCAAGAGACTACAAGTTCTACACTGCAATGTAAGCAACAAGTACGCGCACTCTATACCTATCACATTGTACAGCACTTACGGATTTTAAGGCTGCGTTTGAGTGTGATGCTCTTGAAGAAGTGAGTGGAGGAAGATTTTGAGTGTACGCACAACTCTCGAGTCAGACAGCTCCAAGTATCAACTAAAGTGTTGAGAAAGCGCAGAAAGGCTGCCGAATTTAGCAGTTGAATATTCTTCAAGATGGTCTTCAGATTTACCTCGGTTTTTTTTCTAAAGATTCGTAAATGTATTTGAAGAGTTCCCTATAAACCATCACATATTTTGTGACAAGTGTAAACGCACTGTTTCTTTTGAAGTAAAAAAGAAAAAAACGGTATTGATAGAAAAATTGCAAGGTACACTTGTGCCGACATGAGTATACGCGCTCGAACGTAGACAAAATAACGACGTGACGACATGGGGAATTATATTAGTTTGGTGCAGTGTACTATTTTGACAAATTATACGCCGTGTGCCAAAACATTCCCTTCTACATTCATAACACACTTTAATGACCTACGGAGCTCATTTTTTTCCCCCAAGAGATGAATGAGTTTTATTATTAGTTCCGCGTCTGCGTATCACTTTAAGCGACAATTTGTGCCTGAAACAGAGGTCACTGTTCTAGTGTCCCATTCAGAAATGGTTTCCTTTGACAAAAAGTCATTATAAGACAGAATTCAATCGGACATAATCGCAGCCTTTTAGTTTCCATGGCTACCGACGTTCACACTTCAACAAATAACAGGAGTTAGCTATTTAAATCCCTCCATTCATTCACTCGTAGATTTTTGTTATGGAGTGTGTTTCCGAGCTCTCCAGTGTTCTTCATTCGGAAGAATAAACTTCCATAATGGTGCACTTTAACATTCGACGTCTTTCACATCTGATTAGCTGCAAACATTTTTCTGCCTGCGGACACAATCTGCAAATTCGCAATGGAGAGACTCTTCGCTGTTTTTGTATTCTTTTAGCCAATTTTAGACCAGACACACCATACAACATAGAGAGACCGGACCAGGCCAGACCAGACCAGAGTTGCTAAACCAGAGTTGACCAGACCAGAGTTTACCAGAGTTTACCGGAGTTGACCAGAGTTGACCAGAGTTGACCGGAGTTGACCGGAGTTGACCAGAGTTGACCAGAGTTGACCAGAGTTGACCAGAGTTGACCAGATTTGACCGGAGTTGACTGGAGTTGACCAGAGCTGACCGGAGTTGACCGGAGTTGACCAGAGTCGACCAGAGTTGACCAGAGTTGACCAGAATTGATCAGAGTTGACCAGAGTTGACCAGACCAGACCAGACCAGACCAGACCAGAAAATGCTATATAGATCATTCCATCAAGGCCAAGCCAGACTAGACTATGCACCAAACAAAATTCAACAAGTCACAACAGACATGCAAGCACGTATAAAAGCACGTCCCAAAGTCATTTTACTTTTGAACTTACAGCCGCACATGTATACATGAAAAAAATACAAGAAGACACTCCATTCAGGCCGACAATTGGCTCATTTCCCCACCCGTGTGCCACAGCATCAGGAGACTGTCATTGTAGAGGGCCGGGCGGCTGACTCGGGTCTGTGATCCGCCCACAGAACAACGCACAGGCATGCACGCCTTCGCCACGTGACCTCAAGGGGCCTCGGATCATTGGTATGGTAATGGATATCGTCAAGGATCCAAGCCGAGCTCATTTTTAAGGCTTGTGTGGGCGATTAATCTTACCGCCTTTGCATATGAGAAAGCACTTGACCCACAAAATTCAGACATATAAAGGTCGAGGATGTAACAGATTCATCACGATGACTTCATCAGATCAGTACAGTGCATTCTAAAGTAAAAGATGCATACAGCTTCTTGAAACAAGAGAAGTTTACCTGTTAAAACTCATTATCTACGGTGAAGCCCTTAGTAAGCTAACCGACTCATTCACCGTCCCCGGGGCTCAAAGGCTACCGCACATGAACTCAAGAGTCAAAATAATGAATCTTATTTTATTCATCATATTCTACAAGTTACAGAAGAAGACCCCGTTCTCAATCCCTTCCCTAAGACATTAAAGGCAGAATCAGAGTTTCATACCTAATATGAACAGCAAAAGTGAAGCCAAATTCCCTGAAGAAACGTTCAAGAAAACGAAAACCTTCGGATTCACGTGGACAAATTCATGCGAGTGTCGCAACCATTTCCCCCCGTTTGATGTTTGCCACCAACGCAGCCGAAAACCGATTACTACAATTCTGATCCGTGCCTGCACTAAGATGATGCATGCAATGAATATGCCTCATTTGTGGTGACAACCAAGCATTAAACCTATTTAAGTGCAAATATAGTGTTGTTAGAAGAAGTGTTTGTGTCTCGGATACGTGCAGCTGATGATTTGGAAGCACATCGTTCTATTTAAGTTAATCGGTCTCTCAATCTGTGTATACTTGATGACAACTGATTTCACAGACTGATGATGTTGCAGTCATTATCTAACATGACGTTTAGAAAGTTGTCGCATACAAACTATGACAATACAAAATGTATTAGTGAATGTATTCAATGTAAAGAACCAGTTAAATCTGTTTCTCCCTTCACACTCCTTAATGAAACACCATTGCAACCCCGAAAACACACAATGTACCATGTACTCAAATACTATTGATGAAGGTCTGCGTTAAAACAGATGGAAGTCATGTAACACAGTAAACGATTCCACCTTAATAACAGGAATAACACGTTTTAGACAACTGTGTTTAATTGCAAAATATGCAACACCCGGTTTTTTTTAATCGAGGAAGCAAAGATGTGCTCGGCTCTCCCTTTAAAAGGGCGTCCTTATTAGATGCACGAACGAATGATGTGACCGTATTGGTAATTGGACGGGTTGGTTGAGCGCAAGTATTAAACATTAAGCCTCGAGGGATTTAAGGCAAAGCATATCTGATCCAGAATTAGCGGCAACTCGATTGCCAAGGTACTTACCAGTCATGTTTCCTTAGGGATGAGGTCGGGAGAGGGAAATTGTCTGGGTTTGTGTTCACGTCTCCTCCCTCAATGATCAATAAAGGAACATTGGTCAACTGATTGTTGACTTTTGACCTTTACCTTACGCCTCAGTGCGGGAATGATCCATTGTCGATCTTATACCTACGGTGAAAGGACATTACAAAAACCATTCGCTGCTGATCGCTCTATGCTGTGCAATGTGATTTACGCGACTATTGATAACCAGCGACACGAGGCTTGTCCCCACTTTTTTAACCGTCGTCGACAAACATGCGTTCAGTGATGGTTTAGCCGAACCGTATGCTTTACCATAGTTCTTGAACGAACTCGCTTTGTGTTGCATAATTATCCTGACGGATCCATAAAAAGTTGTGCTGTCTTCTGCACAGAATTCCATTATATGATGGAATATCAGGCGCATTTGGCGGCTAGGACGGGTCAATGAAAGGCTCTGAACCGCACGGCTCCTTCCAAGAAAATAGGAATATGCAAGGTACACGGACTCAAGAGTGTCCGATTCGGTCATAAAACCCAAGTCCCAACAGAGTGTTCTTCAGGCATTCCGACCGTTTATAACGGCAGTCTTTTGCTTGGGAACGCGCATAAAAAGCACTTAGGGGTCCGCGTTTCCGTATACAACCATATTGATAAACACTATCTCTCTGCATTGAATAATACACTTTTATAAAGGAAAACATATCTAAAGGAACAGGCAGAGCAGGGGAATATCAAACATGTTTTTCAAGCATATGAGGTTTATCAAGATTTTTTTTGAACAATTCCGAATACAGGCAGAGTATACTGTCCGAAACGTGGAGTTTTCCCTGGTTGAGCTCACTCAAGGGATGTATTGTCACATGGTGCAACTACAAACGTACTCTTATTAAAATTCCACAATGTTTTTTTTAATTACACAAATTGATATTAGAAAGTACATTTCGCATGGAACATTGTTGACACAACTTAGACATGAAAGCAATTCTCTCTGCTGGGACGCAGGTGTACGTACAAGAGAAAGCCCAGCGAACTTGATACGTTATCAGGGAGGATGGTGTTTAGGTAGGCGTACTCCTCACTTGAACAGGTGTTGCGATAACAAGCCATGTCTAAATCATGTCCACAGTGGACAGTCTGATGTGCTCGATCAATAACCACGACGCGACAGACAACATCTAATATCTACGTTGTTTCAAGCGCGCCCGCGAGAAGGGTAAACGGTCCGTCGAGAATTGACCGGTGCGTTTACGCGTCAACACCAGAGATCGCTCCACCTCCACCCTCCGGCGAGTTCGCTGGAGATGATTCCCCCGAGGTCCAGACGTAAAAGGAAGCGAGCAGCTGACCCGGCAGATATGTCTGATCATAAACGGAGGAAAGAATCTTCCCCATGTCCGTACCAAACAACCTCCCCAAAAACTACTCACAAACGTTGAACGGATAACTAACGGCCTGAACCCGTCAGGTATACTCGGGTAGAACAGGAAAGAAAGAACGGGAAACGGCGAAAAAGCTCATCCGACCGAGTGGCAATTTCCTTTTGCGCATCGGAAATGCACCAAGGATGCCACGTAAGGTGACGTCTCCCATTTCCTGCCAGTGGGTTAAAGACACCATCTTCTTACATCCTCTGCGTCCGTTCGGAAGACAGGCTGTCAAATGCCCCACACAGACCACTTAACCACTGCCATTACTCTGTGCCAGTGATGTAAATTCATTACCCTGAAAGCGTTGATACGATATTTACAAAGGAGAGCGATAAACGAATTGCCCTCAACGGGAAAGCCTTTATAACTTTCTGAAAGCCGATTTACAACCTCTATTAACAGTAAACACCACATGCGACCATCTATTGGGCATAAAGCAATCATAATGTCAAATAGGTCTGACATGTCTCTGACGATGTTTAAGATGTTAAATGGACAGAACTTAACTCTAATGCTCCAAATTCTTGGTGTTGTATACATCGCTTTTAAAAAGTCCCTTACATGATGAATGACACACTTAAGTATCACCCCGGCACCTCGACTCAGCATATAGGCCTAAGCATCCAAATACTTTTCAGGTATCTCTAATTGATGACACTACCCACTTATACCTCACCAGATTGTATGCATTGATTTGGTTCCGTAAATACATTTGGCAAAAAATCATAATTAGCTTAAAAGCCGGTTGCCGTTGCCAACAATATTGAACTAAAAAAAACAAGATTGAAATATTACACACGCCTAAGTGGTTGCCGAAAACAATTTGATATCTCTCGCGTTTCTGACGATACTACTAGAAAACCAACAGGGTACATATTTAGAATTGACCTGCCCTCAGATCGTATCGAAATGTTTCCAGCTACGTCTCTAATCCTGTTACATGTCTTTCACCTTGCCCGGCCGCAGCAAACAAGTGCGAGTGGTGATGCTATCGCACAGGCCTCTCTCCTCTCAAGATTAAACCGGCTCGGTTTGGACAGGACATTAGAGGCTAAAGGCAACGCTTGTTGAATGTCAAGCTGAGTCAACCTCGCTGACCATTTGCGAACCCTTAATTACAGCTGGCAGCGGCATACGCCATCTTTTGAATTCGCACGGTCGGCTTACTACAGTGGAACCATAAGAGATAGAGGATGCACAAAAACACTCGACTCGTATCCAAATATATCGGCACTCGTTGTTGACTGAGAGTGGAGTCAACTGAGTTGACCTCCTTTCTCGGCAAAAAGGCAATGGTGTGCTATTCGCAATGTGTGCGAACAGCCGTTACGCACTGACTACGATAAGTGATAAAAGAGACACCAAAAATATGCCTTGCACCAAATTAATAAGTTCAGATGAATTTATTTTCTAATAAAGCCAGGTAACAGCCATGGGCGTCAATCCTGAGGGGACAGGGGGACATATCCCCCCACTTTTTGAAGGGTGGGGGACACAATAGCATGTCCATGCACCCAGATTTTGGAACTCGTGTCACATTTACAGGGCCCAATTATGTACTACAATGCGTCTTTGGCTAAGAAAATATTGATTAAGGTGGTCATAAATTGCCTCAAATCGCACAACAGAGCATTTACAATCCAAAATATTTCGGGGCCCTTAAGCGGGCCCTGAACCCCACGCGCCTTTAGCGGAGAATATAATAGCTTATTCAGTGACTTCAACCTCGAAAATGGTGTTTCAATTAGCATCTTGTGCTACGAAAATATTGGTTAAAGTGGTCAGAAATTGCCTCATCAGATCACACCACGGAGCATCTAGAATCCAATTTTTTCGGGGCCCTTAAGCGGCCCCGAACCTCACGCCGCAAAGGCTTCGTGCTCGTATTAGTTCTGATCAAGGTATGTCCCCTCCCCCACTTTTGAGATTGACGTCCTGGTTACAGCATGAACAGCATTGATATTTTTCTCAAGATTATGAAATCGTTGTCCTTGATTGATTTATGCTGTGGCGCGAAGAGTGGGAGATCACCGTACAACGACATCGGGATCTGAACTCAACGAACAGCCTAACTTAACATTGAAGTGGTGTCCTCTGCACTCTTTACATTTGAAATAGATCTGACATCTGAGTTTGAAAGACAGTGTTCCTTGACCATTCTCAAGGCACTAGCGTTACTGGGTAAACATTTTTCTAGGCCGGGAAAAAAGTCAACTGACTAAAGAGAATACTGTAGAGGTATAGCGTTTCGTGGGCACACGCAATACGCAAGTCCTTGGCTTTACTGTGTAAATTGCCAGTATACTGACAGATCCATTGAGTAGGTACTCACACCTACTCTTCCAATGGTAAGTTTCACATCGTTGACCTTTCAGTGATATCCAAGTAGTTTGAAACGAATATCTGTGAAGAGTCGAAAAAGGGATTCTCTTCTGACGCACTCGAAAACGTCCCTGGACAGGTGTTACCGTGAATCCAGGTTCTGTTTTGCCTGGTACTTTTCAGGGTGAAAAATGTAACTTTACTGGGTAACAATGACATGTTTCCTGGGTCAAACCGTCCAGGAAAAAATCCAGAAAAGTGTCATTTTCAGTGGTGTAAATCTGTGCCGGCGAGTGGGGGGGGGGGGGGGTGTAGGGGTGGGGATGACCAAAATTCCAAAATTCCTAAGGGGGGGGGGACACCACATTACACTATAGGGGCGCTCTTCAGATGTTTATAGATGTATATCAATATGTATACTCGCGCTTACTACAAAACGGCGCATTTTAAAAGCTTTTGTGATTTGTTTCTCCACTTTTCAGTGCTATTGAATACATTTTTGTTGTTGGGATGTTCGAAAAATACCTCGAAATCCGCATTTTTTTCTCATTATGAAAAATGGGGGATGATTCAATAGCCCACCCCGGTCAAAAAGTGGGGGAGGGATATACCCCCAAACCCCCGGGATTTACGCCCCTGGTCATTCTCACCCGGAACAGTATCGTGTTTTCCCATTAAAGGTATTGGGCTATAGAGGGTGGTCAAAAACCAAAGAACCAATAAAACAAAAACACCAAAAAAAACACCCCTCATCATTCCAATATCCAGAGACCTAAACCAAGGCTAGGAAATGTTGTAGAAAGAAAATGATACCAAGAGCTCCCGTTTCGGTCCAGTAGTTATTGATTCCAGCGCCATTTTTGTGAAGCAAAGTCAGGGGTAAGAATTAACGCACACACTGATCAAAAGCATTAATAACCCCTGACTTTACATATATACATGTATGGTTTATATACATATCAATGGTTTGGGTCCCTGGATGTTGGAAGTATCAGGTTGCGTTTTTGTTTACCACTCCATATAGTGCCCTGGATTCCTGGTCTCCTGGTCTATAGAAAATCAAGCGCATGCGGCGTGCCATTATGAGTCAGTTAAGGTGCGGACCAAAACAGCTGTTTTATCAAAAACAGAAGAAAAACAAATCATATCTCTAAACCGAAGTCAGGGGCAAGAATTAACGCACACACTGATCAAAAGCATTAATAACCCCTGACTTTACATATATACATGTATGGTTTATATACATATGGTTTGGGTCCCTGGATGTTGGAAGTATCAGGTTGCGTTTATTTTTACCACTCCATATATTGCCCTGGATTCGTGGTCTCCTGGTCTATAGAAAATCAAGCGCATGCGGCGTGCCATTATGAGTCAGTTAAGGTGCGGACCAAAACAGCTGTTTTATCAAAAACAGAAGAAAAACAAATCATATCTCTGAGCTCAACTTTGTCCTCGTCATCACTTGGGAAATGAATTCCTTAAAAAAATAATAATAAATGAACTATCGATTTTAGGAAATTCTTGGCAGTGCTGATAGGTTCTGACGGGATTATGATAGTGTATTTTGTGAAGGACGCGCTTATTTGCGAGGAGAAACAACGAAACACCTGTCTTTAATTATGAGAGAAATGACACGTGGGAGTGTATGGCGAAAGTAATGAGTTTCAGGACACCGAGAGGAATTAAGTGAAAATTTGACAAGTCGACAAAGTGATTGACGATAGTGATGGCGCTGAAATTAAGTCACGTTTTTTTCCCAGCGCCAAACGGAGTATTAAAGGGGTTTTACATGTAGCCTACGTAGGGCAGGCAGATATGGAAGTTTCGTTGATATGTTAGCTTTAGGCGTGTGCTTGGACTCACAACGTTCATTTAAGTAAAGTTCAAAATAAGGAAATGGTGCAGTGACACGTGTTCTGATACGTCACGTGTCTGCCAACCAAAAACGTACGTGTTGAAACGTTGGGAACTCGCCACATGTAAAATCCAAGTAAAGAAATGGTGCAGTGACAATATTGTTCTGATGTTCCATGTGTCTGACAACCAAAAACGTACGTGCTGAAACATTTGGAAACTCGCCACATTGATGTTGCTGTTTGATTTCAAGACTTCAGAGTGCATCGCAATTCGCTTCAAAAGTGCGCATAAAACGGCACCCTTCCAATCATTCGAGTGAAAACATAGATGCAAAACACAACCACAGTATACAAGATGAAATCTGATTTATACAGCGTATCCAAATGACCTGCGGAATAAACCTGCCATGCAGAAAATTACACAGACAGAGAGAGAGAGGGTGAGAGTGACGAGAAGAATAGAGAAAGAGGAACATACGGGAAGATTATATAGGCCACATTGAAAACATCCAGGGGCGAAATGGCACGGCTCACGCGCCGCCGCACTCAAGCTGCCTTGACTGCAAATCACGTATACAACATTGACTTTCATTTCGGCCCGAGACCACGCATTCCAGTATTAGCCAAGGGTAATCGGAACCCTCGGGCGCCGGGCTGCTCCTAGCGATGCCCTCCATCAACTCTGAGCAGCCCTGACATCCTGGAGAATGTCACCCTTTTCCCGCCCTGTTAAATCTTTCCTCCTACACGTGCCTATGTTCGACAAGCCGCATTGTTTGGGGAGTAAACCATCGATTTTCATTCTCCGATGTCAGCGCGAAGGGGGGAAAGGCATGTGTGAGGTGGACATTACATGTGAACTCGAAGCTCTCCATCGGAGCCGTTCACCTCGCCCTTTTCGACCGGCCCCATATCGGGGTCGTGACCAGAAGTTTAATCCTTCAAGAAGTGGTGCACTGCTTTACTGCTAAGTGGAGAATACAAACTAAATTAAGCTATTCGATCTAGCAATCCTACTCATTTCAGTTGGCGTTGAAGTGGTTTAGTTTATACAGGTTGTAATAAATATGACAGAACGTGTACATCACCAAAGACAAAAAAATAACAACCACACACACATGCAGGGAAACACTGGAATTTGAGACATGGCAATACCATACCGTGCGAATCTCAATGTAGGGATGCTGGATTTTCCCTCTAATATAATTCTTTGCATTTGTCCTCATTTGCATGTGACCCAGACAGAGTGCAGGGTGTATCCGCTGTGGACTTAGTTCCCCAATAATTTTAGAATTTGAGTATTATGTTCCGATAGATCCTATACTTGAATAATGACTTTTTGATCGTTGTTAAAAATGGATCAATGAGTATATTGAGGTATAATGTACTTTATGTGAGTTTTCGAACTGGGCGTTGTAATATTGATGAAGACCCGTTCCTGAAGGCATCGGATCTTGTTGCTAGGTGCGTAGCCCACGTGCACAGACTGTTGTCGGTCTCCTGCTGTGGGTCGCCATGTTGGTGCGCACGACGTGACTGGCTTTTCGCCGGCCTTACGGTCACTCACCCAACACACTATTTCTATAATGGATGGCATAATGTCGTTACCTTCTGAACACTCGGGGAATTTTGTAAGTTTGGAATCGTTAACTATATATTTTAAATTGTAACTGAACCTTTTGGAAATCTAATTCAATCTTAGTGATTCGTGTGAAGTACTGGTCCTATCTTCACTTTTAGTGTTGTGTTCAGGTGCGTGATCCAATTTAAGTGTAGGATGGACCTACCACACACACGCACCTGCAACACTTGGGTTAATTACAATAAAGTGGCGTCGTTACAGGGTAGGGTACAATGATTACCTTTTCGGCCTAATAGTGGATTCTGCGATGTCTACTCCTCCATACAAAGTGGCGTCGTAGACAGGACAAGGTACAAATATTTACCATCTAGACTTATAATTTTTTTACTTCTGCGATGTCTATGCTTCTCCATTCATTACCAAGTGGCGTCATAGACAGGTCAATGCACTTTTGGTTTACACTAATTGTTTTATTAGGTACTACAAATAAGTTTCTCCGAAACCCGAGCGATCCTGAGCGTTCAACCGTTGGAGGTGATGACGAAGCGTTTGAGCTAAAGATCTTGGATATGTACTACATGTAGATGTTACTATCTAGCTGGAGTTCCGGCACCACACTGCTTGATGCTTGTTAATGATGCAGGAACGTCTTCTACCACTGAGCTGAAGTTCCTGCAAGCCTCCTGACTCCTTCAAGAGCATACACTCTTGAAATTACTATACTCCCGAGGACAATGCCTTGTGTTTCCCTTCTTCCCCTTAATATAACACTCTTCCATTGACTAAGCGCACGAACCTACAACAGAGGACCGTTTTCAACAAAAGACCCAACGCCCGAGGACTGAAAGGATCTGTTGTTCTCCCTTTGTGTGTCTGTCCTCGGGGGTTATGTAGAACACGTACAATATCTTCTTTACATGTTTTTATGATTGGAATGTGTAATTCCTGCGGTTTTTTGGAAGCATCTCATGTGTGACTGCTAGTTAGTATTACACAATTTATTTTTCCATTGGTAAATGTAATATGTGTGATTTTGTCTTATTATCTTCTTGTGTGAAGAGCACAAGTCGTTTTTGTATCTGTTGACATATCCCAACTTGTTTCCATTGTGTCCACAGCTATAGGTACACTGATGTATAACCCTGTTATACTTTTTGGACAAACACACCATTTTGGCTAACCACTGAGAGTTTTGGTTTCCTAGTGATCAGTGTATTACGTGTAGGATGGAACTACCACACACAATATCTATAGTAGTTAACTGAGTTATTCAAAGGAAATAAGATTGGAATTTTTACTAAATAATACCAGAGTTATTGAATCAGGAAACATACTGTCTTATTTTGAATTGTAACTCGATCTTTTGAAATCTAATTAATTCTGAGTGATTCATGTGAGATCCAAGTTCTGGTTTCTATCTTCAATTGAATTAATGTTGTGTCTAAGTGCAAGATCCATCTTGAGTGCAGGATGGACCTACCACATACACATAGGCAACACTGCCAAGAAGTGGGATCCTAATAAACCCAATAACTGGAAACACACGTACATCATTTGGCACCTTGAAAAATCAATGTTCAAATTGACTGGACAATATTCTAGCACAACATTATTTATGAGCTTTATATAATGAGACATCGCATGAGACAATCGGTCGGCAATAAATACTTAATTTCATTCAACTGTTGACAGCAAGACCTTCCTAATCGGCGCGCAATTTAAAACAACATTTAAACGGTATGAATCCCAGCACAAACATAAACCTCCACAATATCAGCGATTTCAATATCACCATCTCCCCTCTATAACAAAAACCATTTCTCCCCATCCCTGGAAATATTTCTCCCCATCCCCGGAAATATTGGTGACATGGTTGACGGGTTTTACGGAAATTGGGCGTTCCAACTAGCACCCTTCACCCTAGCTAGCCCCTTCCCCTATATTGACAATATGTCCTGGACCCTCGCACAATCTCCGCAGGAAACGTTATGTGCACGCAAATACAACTTAGGCGAGACTGATGGCGAATCCAAATAGGCTCGCGTGCAGCAGAGGGTCTGATTCTTTATTTGATTTAACAGTTGTTTGGAGTTATTAGAGTTTAAATTATCGAGATTTCATTGTATACAGTAATTATTACGAAACAGTCAACTCCACCCATCTAGCGGGTGCCGCGCGAAGCGCGGCATCCCGCTAGTCATATAACATTCGCTATCAATATCTGAACACTGCAATGTCGGTTGACAGTTTTGCAGCCTCTCCCATCACAGCTTTATACTTAAGAACTTCATAAAATGCCTCCATCATTGTTGGAGGGCCCAGGAACATCTACGCAGCCGGATCCAGCCATCAACACGATGCCCCGAGGACAGCACACATCCTTTCTTGTATTCATCAAGCAAATATTGCAACATGGACTACTATTTCCCTAAACTAAACAAAAGGAAAAACAAATACATGTGAGTGATGAGTTTGATAAGATATAACATCTTGAGCAGAATCTTAAACGTGGGAGTCGTTTACAGGATAGACGGGAAGTGCTACACCTCAAGGCAACAAATCTTTTCCGCTGAGCAACTTTAACAAATACATTTTTTGTTCATCGTAAAAAAAATACCGGACAGGGCAAAAAGCAAAAAAAAAACAAAGGATACTCCGTCTGCTTGAGGTGAGATGTGGTTGTGGTTCATTTACCAATGAGGCATCAAGCAATTCAAAGCACTACAGAGTAGACATGCAATCGCATGTTTTTCTATCCATTCTATCGATTTAACAAACAAACAGATAGGCAGCCAGTCAGCCCGCCAACCGAAAAGTGAAAATTTAACAGTATATCAAAATAGCACGCCCTAAAAAAGTTATGACACGCAACACGAGAGTTGATTCCGTATTATCCGACTTATCTTTCTGCTTTGGCCGTGCCACTGCGAGGAAAACAGCCACTTTAACCTCGGTGATCGGGAAAAACAGCACGGCCTACCCGGAGGGCTATATAGCGCTATATCAACCTGTTGTCGCACCAAGCATTAGGACCGAGAAAAGGCTTTCTATCGAATTGAAATCTTTCCACAATCCCCAGGGCAGAGAGCGAACTTACCCCAATTTGTCACGTGAGGATGAGCCCGCGAAGCGCAATATCGATACAGCTCCACTTTCAAGATATGGACCTTAAAAAACAAATACCATCTTATGAGGTTGGAATATGACCGATTCCGGAACCGCATTGGCGTAGGAACTCAGTGTCTTGTGCCCCCTTCACTACCTTTTTGTAGTGAAATAATGGGGGGGGGGGCACCTTTTACCCAAACTATGGGTTTTCCCTGCCAATTTCTCAATGCGTTATTCCGTTGGAAAGTGCAATCGCATGCTTTTGGATTTACACTGAACGATCTTTTTAGTTACAAAAATTGAATGTTGATCTAGACGTACATCCAAATTCAGAAAATGGGTGATTCGTCATCATTTTGGCTGCCAAATGTATTACCGACCGGGAAAACCTATTATTTTACACAACATCACCAACGCTGTGGCCTCAAGATACGCAACACAAACCTGCAGACCTATCTGAATGAGACTCATTCTGGCATTTCTATGAGATAGAAATGCACCGTTAGTTGAAAGTGCACGTGTCCCTAAGCAGGCGACTTTGAGGCAATTATTCTCCTTCACCCACTTGTAAGTGGGTAACTAAAATTGAACAGGCAAAAAAAAAAAAAAAACACAACCAAAACTGACGTCTGTGTCATGCATCATTAGACCATCAATGACATATAGTTGAGAGACGCCACTGAAAATACAAGAAACGCTCATAAATCATCACTCTGGATCAGTTCCTACATAGAAATAAAATGAGGCGAGCTGCAAGTGGCACCGAGTGCATGTTGATTGAAATCGTGAATGATTTATACAGACATATGTCCTGGTATTAGGAAAAGTAACTCATCCCCATTGCCTTGGGACTGAGCTATGATTAAACCGACAAGGAAGTCTCATATATACCGGAATATATCAGTTGGTATTGTCAAGAGTCAGTTTTGTTCAGGTTGTCTTAGAAATTAGACTGAGGCAAGACGACAGATCGTCGCTTCTAATGCGCTGCGTGGCTTGTCGCTAGTAATACGAAGCGATATCTCTCGATTATCATCAGTTTTGCCAGAAACGTTCCTCGAGGAGCACTGTCACCTGAAATTTTATTTCCTGGCAATCCGACATTTTTTAGCTTCGGAAAATCCCCGTTGAGGGATTTGAGACTCCGTCCGAAGCAATTACGCGGTAAATTGGAGCAATCGACTCTTGGTATATACGTGTACATTAACTTGTTCCGGCTAGTCGTTTGCATCTCTTGGTCATCCCAGACTCAGCCCGAGCGCACGATTTCCCTCTCGCTGTAGTACTGATGAACGACGGGATGGGGTACAATTACGTCTCGTATCTAAAAGATAAGGTTGAAAGGTCGAAAAGAAAAACACGCATCTGGAGTTGCCGATGGTAAAATCGACCTCCCAAACGTCAGAATCTTTATACCGTACAGTAAATAAAAAAATATCACCTGGGACCTTCCAAAAAAAGAATCGCTGACTTATTACCAATTTAGGCTGAACTGGACTGGATTCATTACCTGTTGAGAACAAATCGACCGATTCCTCCACGAGTCGCATGGGGCTACAGGGAATCGGGCAAATTCTCTTGAATCGTTAATACCGCAAGAAGACAACCTACTCTTACAATTTAAAAACAAGCTCGATCGGATCTCGAAAGCTGCGGGCCAACGAATGCGTGTTCATGCATGAGTCATGTGATTGTGCCATGTATAATTTCTGGAAGGAGTAGTGTTTTGAGTAAAATTCTAAATCAGTTTTTCGACCCCAGTGATTCCATGATGACTTTTGATCTCAGTTTGGTATGCCATGTCGGGGCTGGGCTACCGATAATACTTTTGACAAAGTTTGGTTGAAATCGGTCAAACTATGAAGGAGCAATAGACAATGTGAACTTTTGTTACGAATTAACCAAGTAACGGAGGGACATGATGATATGTTGAGCTGCTATCCCGCACCTAAAGACCCAAACGGAATGAACGAACTAAAACAACAATTGTTAATAACACGCATAGGCCTACCATACCGAACTATCTCTTACAAATTTGATGCTGATGCAACCCTGGCCTGAAACGCGACTGGACTTAACAAAAAAGGTTGTACCGTTGCTTCGTATAATAGTACAAAGTACATTGCCTCAGCCATGGTACTACTAATAGGCTGTAGAAAAATTTAATTATTCATATATGGTGGCGTGCAATCTTTTATGAAGAAACAGACACTGTGACTCTTTCTTCAGCATGCACGCAAACATGCGAAGGATATGTTTGCTGCCACCAAGCGGTCAAAAGCCTCTCACTGGCTTCCAATCGGCGCCACGTCTGAATGGAGGAATGGTAGCGCCTTTAATGCATCAGACAGCCGCCATGGACAAGTGACTAGTAAGTCTCTCCTACGAAAGTAAAACTGCAAACATGCAAGTGTGCAAGGTTACGGTTCTCATTCTTAAAGTAAACGAAGACAATCTTTAATTAGCATGCGTAAAAGGAGCATTACCAATTAATGGGCATTTTAGAAATAGATTTATTTCATGTTGTGGCCATCTTGATATTTCCCCATTCAAATCAATGTAACCAAAGCGAGGCAGGGAGGAAAATAGTCTGGTTCCTTTTTGTACAAAAACATTATCATTCAGTACTATTATTGGATGCAGGGAACATGACTAAAATGGTGGATAAAGGTCTAAAACTAGAAGCCACTTATAAGCCAGTATCCGAGAGCTTAGAACGTATTTGGTATATTGCAAAGCTTGGAGACTCAGTGCTATAAGCAGTGCTTGCACTAAAGGCGTTCCCATGTGCCCAGCAGAAGAAATACATTCATGAGCCTTCCCGAAGTTTCGCGACGATCAATAATGATTTGACTTAAACGAGAAGTTGCACTAGACTGGAAAGGTAGAGTTCAATCACATTTGGGTTTTCTTTATCACATCTCGATCGAAGTGTCCGCGTTTAGCGCGCGCGAGTTGGTCCCCCGACGAGAAAATTAAGCGTGCATGGCCCGCCGGGTAATTGACAAAGTACCCCGAATGAAGCGTAAAACAAACAGATCCGGGCTACAGTTCCTGCGAAATGTGTATAATCCGCATCAGTCCGTGAGGAGTTTCTATGGTCATCGCATGTTTTGAGGCGTGAAAGAGGATCGCATTACACACGACACTGTGGATAGCAAAAGGGGAAGAGGGGCTTGTAGGAAGCAAAGACCATGCCGAAAAGGTCAAGTGAAACCGGGCGAACATTATTTTCATGGTTTGGAAAAACTGCAAATATAGTGCGTGACGACAGTTATCAGCTGTTATTAACAAAAATGGTATTTCGTTTGGCTGAACAGCGTGAGTTGAAACGAAATGTAGTTCTTAATAAGTGTAGCTATCACTCCGCTACGCGGATGAAGATAGGAGTGAATGGGTATAAATAGGAAGTGCTTTGTCAGCACGGGCCATTTGCGCACCGACAGGTTAGACTCCACTTATTTGTAATGATGGTTATCATAAATATCTCATTAATATCACAGATTCTTAAGTTAGGCGCTAAGATCGTGTATAGTTGTGCAATGTTTCCCACTCGCAATAGGCAAAAAAACCAAACAAACAAACAAACAAACAAACAAACAAACAAACAAACAAACAATATTGTCCAATGAAATTCTGGAAGCTATAACTTCCCAAGTCGTCTTTACGTTTAGCGGGGTTTTCCTGTCTATTTTCTCGGAAAGAGTTTTTTTTTTATCACTGTCACCAGTTACAGACAAGCGCATCAGAGGCGTTAACGTTACTACAAAAGAATGAATTATCGTTATTAATGCATTATTATTACGATAGGATGATCCGTGATCCTTATAGTTGGACCCATTGTCTAATAAGAATTTTGTAGCAAATATTGTTTTATGTAAATATTGGATCCATTTTAAAGAAGAAGAAAAAAAAAAGAAACTAGAAAGCACTGAGAGAGCGCAAGCCTCCGCCAAGGCTGAACAATTCCCCGCCATATTGTCAGCACACCCAAAAGAAATATCTCATATCGTGTAAAACAATGTGAGTTATTCAAAAAAAAAAACCCACCAAATCCTTAAACTCAAACATTTTGTAGTCTACATGTACATGTATATGTATATGTCTGTGTTGGTCTGCCTCTTCACTCTCCCATTGTATAAAATGGTTTAGTCCATTGACCTGTGCGGTAAGATTACGTGGGTGATAAGGCATGCAGGGTCACCGGGTCTGAGTGAACGCACACCAAGCTGCTCAGTTGTACACAGAGGTGCACATACAAAATGGTGAAGAATCCTTTAAAAAAACTCCTGCATCCTGATCCAGATCCGGATCACTTCCAAAATATAATCGATTTGTACTTGTACCAAGGACCACCCCTGAAAAAAAATTCATGAAAATCCGTCCATAAGTTTTGAGTTATCCTGCAGACAAACCAACCATTCAACCAACCAACAAACAAACCAACGTTGATGAAAACATAACCTCCTTGGCGGAGGTAACAAAAGGGTCAGCAACCGCATTTCCTGTCGTTGGCCAATCCAATGTTTGATGTGATGTGCAGGTTAGTTATTGAGAATCGAACGTAGCATTACCTTACGCTTGGATAGGTTCATAATACCGGTGAGAGTGACGTTCGTCATGAAGCCAGGATTAAATGTGACGCAGACATAATGTGTCGACGCGACTGACTCGCTCGCTGTGAAGTTGCTGCGACCGCACTTATTTTTGTTGTTATTTCTTGTTTGAAAAAAAGGCCACGTTGCTCCTTCGACTTTTCGCCCACATTTATGAATAATAAATGACGTATTACTCACGTGTGACTTTTCCCACTAATTTTCCGAGTGCCAACTGAAGCCAACACATCACGGAGGGCTTAGTTGGTTTCAAGAAGGAGCACTTGAATATAAAATCTGTTCAGTTCTAGTATGCTAACACTCATTCATTTCTATCCTGGTTTGACATCTCGCTAGTCTAAAAGGACGACATGGAAGGGATATAAGGTAACCCGAAAATCCACGATTCAGCTCGAGTGTTTATATACAGACGGGACAACTCTGAAAATATTGTCTTGTCTAATATACCTTGTTTAATTCTTATGCAGTTTTTTTCCACACAATTTTTTTTCCTAAACAAAAACCTTTGAAACACTGTAAGTATTGAGCCCATGGTAGTCTCTTTGGGAAATGAAGTGGGTCCAGATACAAAGGACATCTCTTGTTCAATCTCTTAACCTGCTCCGGAGGCACATTGATACCCACGTTTGACATGCCCTGAGCAAACGTACAAGGGACAATGCCGCAAGGGAATCCATCAACAATATGGGGGGGGGGATTGCCCGCCCTCGACCGCCCAGCCTGATTGGAATACATCACTGGACAGCCGTCCTTCTGTGCGATGCACTCACGCATGGTTCAGCACCTTCTCATTTCACACGCGAATATTAGGCTCCAACAGTTTCTGCTCTTAATTACCACGCATCTCAGTTACAAGGTCAGCACCCCACCAGTGACCAATGAGGGCCTCATTTCTAGCAAATCTTTATTAAATTAGGACTTTAATAAAAGGAACACTCTCCAGTCAATCCTTCGGAATACATAAAAAATAATGTAAAAAGTTGAACACAAGAAATTGAATGAACCGGATTTGAAACTGCAGCCTCCGGAATACATTACCGGTGCTCTATCAACTCAGCTATCAAGTGTAATGCCCGTAGTCAGTTACCCTTGTGTTTGATCGCATGAAAAAAAAAATACATTATGTTAGCTGAGACAGAAGCCGACGTCCAAACATTGCTCGACAGGGTCCATGAGACCAGACCAAGTTTTACCAAAGATCAAAGAGAATGATTGTCACCATCGAAGAGCAAGAAACGGCAACCATCAAGATACAATGGCACATCACTGGAACAGGTATCGCAGTTTAAATATCTTGGAGTGGTTTGACACCATCCGATGACTTCCCCTGCGAGATAAAACACTGGCATTATATGCTGGCGTCCGTGGTCCTTGGGAAGCTTCAGAGGATTTGGAAAGACGGAAGATGTCTCACAGAGAACAAAGTTGCGTATGCACTCGTTGATTCTGTTCTCCTATATGGCTCAGCAGCCTGGACCATCAGTAAGGCAGAACAAAGGAAAAGCCTTCCAGATGCTCTGCTATCGCAAAACCCTGAACATCTCTTGGCAAGACAAAGTGCGAAATGAGGAGGTGGGGAGGAGAATTTCGGCTGATGGTAATTCACCAGATATAATCACCTTACACATCTACAAAACCCAACTTGCCATGGTCTGGACACATAGTAAGAATGGAAATGGAAACAGCAGAGTTCCAAAACGCATCCTGCTAGAAACAGTCACTGGGAAAAATAGACAGGGGAAGAGATGGGAAAATGACATCATGGTTAACAGCACCTTCTATCTGGAACACCGTAGAGCGCAAGACAGACAGGAGTGGAGATTGAAGACTTATGGGCCAACGTCCTTCGAGACATAGTGCACAGCAAGGCTGATTGATTGAAACAGAATTTAAAAAATACAGAGGGAAAGGCGTTCTAGATTCTCAAAGCCACCCGTTGGTCCCAGATGAGGTTTACAGGCCAGAAAGTCGGGCAACAACGAGAGGGACGACCGCGAGACAAGGTGAGCTCAATGTTGCGGAACGCTGACCTCAAATTAGCGGTGCATACAATCGCGTTCAACCGAAAACATTCCGCGATATTAGATGATTGATCCTCCATCCCTGGTCGTAGTTCAGAAAACTGTGTCGGGACATTTTTTGTTATTCCTTTATGGTCAGGGTGAATTTCTTGTTGGGACCGATGAGAAAGGGGAACAACCTCCACTGCCAGTTTGGCTTAACATTTTAACGGGGGAAAAAAATTGCTCGACGTGATGTGATGATAAAATAATCATGTTGTCTGCAAATGGATTACCGAGTCGAAAGCCAATTTTACTATAATGAGATGTCACAATTGGTGGCTCCACTGTAGATGGTGAGTGAGCAATTTGCAAATGAGATCACGCTGGAAGCAAACATGCCCAAATGACCTTACGAAGTGGCACTAAATGGCGCAACTAATGAGCTGAATGACTTGGATGTTGTGCAGTCATACAGAAGGCTCCCAGCATTTTATGCATAAGGAGCACTTGACCAAAATCGGATAGAAGGTTGAGTGCATAGACGTTAATACGAGGCTATGTTCACATCAAAATGCTGTAGGGTACCAAATAAGCATAACTGACTGAATTATTTGCTATTGGCAGAGATCTTAACACATATATGTCTGGTACAAATTCAAGGGGTAACGTTCCTTTTAAACAGTGTAAATCCAAGTAACACCACGACTTAAACGTCATGTTGAACAAACGCACCAGCTCTGCAAAACATTTACGACACGCTACACCTTTATAGAAACAAGTCACTATACAGATAAAACAAAATTAACCCCTTCTTGAGGAGTTATTCTCCCCATCATTCCAACGGCATTAAGAAATTGTTTGTCTGTTTTATGGGAAAAATGAGATAAAAACACCCAAAACCATCAATTTCTACCTTGTACCCTTGACATCACGCAGATGCCTCCATATTATCGTACACAAACCATTTGGCCAAAAAAACCCCCTACTAACCTATCCTATTTTCGAAAGGCCATGTAATCAGAAGCAGAATATTTTTCATTTGACCTTAGGAGTCAAAAGTCATCGGGAAAGAAACAAAAAATCATCACTAGCTTTCATAATCTTCAGCTGGCGATAGCTGAGGTAATACGCACCAATGCAGACTGTTTCCTCGACCTCACACGATCAATGAGGTTCACACCTCGCTTCATTCAATATTAATCCCTCTTCTCCGTAATTACGAACGTCTATTTCAGAGTCAAATCATTTTGTCCTGGAGTTTTTCTAAAGACCTTGAACAGCACGTTACATCTGAACGGGTACTTAATTTTGCTCTGGTATTGGGTGCTTTTTTTCCGGAGCGTGAACACATTCAGTCAGAACTTGAATCGCAATCATCAGAATGACTCCCGTGGGGATAATAAAGAGGTGTTCACCGAAAACGATGTAAACTGACGTACTTACCCTTGCAGCCACTGGCAGTTATGATGCAGCCACTCCCTGTCAAGCTAGTATCCTCATTAGAATCCTTTTCCACGTTCCTTTTGAAGACAAACATAAAGGAAAGAATGATATTCCAAAATGATAATGTGCACCTCAGACTTTTCTATTGCAAGAATTATTACAAACATCTGAATCGGTGTCCTCGACGAGTAAAGATTAACAGTACAGTGAACGACATCAGGTGAAATGCCAGAAAGGCTCAAAACAGAGGAAGCAAAGCAAAAAGGCGTCGGTGGGGGTAGGCTCTTTAAACCCGTCTACGATTCCTCCCTCAACGGTGACAAAAAGGAAGCGATAGAGGGGGAGAGGGGTGGGGGAGAGATGACAGAGACACTTATATTAACGCATGCCGTGCATCGGGCCCTAGGGCCCTACACGAAGACCCTATACGAGTTAGAAAACATTACATGAATAACACAATTATTGCGTGCATTGCGCTATGCGCATGTTGCTGTTTCAGGACATAATTTCCTCGCAAAAGTCTCCTCCGACAGATTTACGTTGTAATGACGTCGTCTTGCCACGCACCTGTTCAGATTCGAGTTACAGTCTAAGTGATTTCCCAAACTAGCGATGCTACAAATAGTTTTACTGTTTTTGTCTGCGCTACGAGATCGCATCAATTCGGGTGCCTGAGCGACCGGCACTTAGCGATCTCTGAGTGATGCGTATACGATGTGACCTGAAAAACAAGCAGTCGATGTGAGTTATAGCTCACATTAGTATCAGCCTTTGAATCTAACTTACGGCGATGCAGTGTGCACTGGCGGTAGCTCATTGGGGGATAATGTGTCATCGTTATCTCTAAACTGTTACCAAAAGCATGTTCCGTCTCTTTGTTTCTCTCAAACAGGGTGATCCACGAGGCTTTACCATTTGCCGAAGATCAAACCACTTTTCTCCCCTTGGGCTCACCCCTGCCAGCAACCGACGGTGGCACGCGACTATCGGTCGATAACATTTCACGTCCCAAGGAACCTTCCTCGGAACTGCAGCATCTCCCCTTTCGCTAGTCGTGTTTAGGACGTTCTTTTCCCAATCGGCTGCGCATTGATAGATCGATGGTTGAGTTGGGCAGCGCAGTGTGTACACCCATCATCTCAAATTCAAGATATACGGCCGTTGAACGGTAAACGACATTTAAAGCTCAAGGTGAATGGGACCTAGATCAAACCCCGGAAGACTGCCCCGTATCGACATCCATTAAACAGACCTTTTTGGCCCAACCGGCGCAAAGAAGAGTTTTATCTGCAGAGTCTCACACGCAGTCAGGTGAGAAAAGAGTCGATATTAAAACGTGTTTGAATGCACTTACCTGATTAATGTTATAAATCACAAAGTGAGAGACGCATGAGACCGAGAACATTCTACACAAACATTGGATTGATTGACATTAACAAAACGAATGTGATCCGCAGCGCAGGCAATCGAATGAATGTGTAATTGGTTTGCGATCCTGTATTTTCCTCTACAGACAGATTCCCTGCCGTGGCAATTCCGGACGCCAACGCT
Source organism: Patiria pectinifera (assembly GCA_029964075.1). NCBI lineage: Eukaryota > Metazoa > Echinodermata > Asteroidea > Valvatida > Asterinidae > Patiria > Patiria pectinifera. Next base: position 34,544,166 of record CM057135.1, read on the forward strand.
CTACAATGTCGATGCATTTTCATGTGTCCGGCCGAAACCCCACATTTGAATTTCGTGTTTCAAGGCTGGGTTTCACTGTGCTGTCTACATGAACCCCGTCAGGATACGAAACTGCCATGGTTGGAGTAAACACATCGCATTTCCGTCACTTGACTATCCTCTCCATCCAGGGACTAGAATGAAACGTACCGCGCAGTTGTAATTATTCATGTTTGATATAGCAACTATGCACGGGGATTTGTTAAGCCACCTCACACCTATGACTAATTAAACATGTTGACTACACGATCGCGCTTCAGGAAATCGCTTAAATAATCGCTTATTAACGTTTCAGGAGGCAGATTGACCTCTTCGGTACAGTACATCGAACTTGCTCTAGATTAGGAACGTCTAAATGCATGGAATCGGTGATTGTTTGCCACTTTGTGTTCTAGGCTTTTTTTTCTAGCATGTGTGACGTTCTCCGACTAAAAAGGGAAATGCCATGATTATTTTTTAACTTTGTAACACGTCCCTTGACAAGGTCGATTCTGATCTTTTCAAGATCCCTAGAAAGGGATCAACCCTTGAAGTTAAAGGGTAGATTCGATATAATATTCGTACTCCATTTTCCCGGCATTCATGGATTTCGTTTAGCGCTTACTTGATCGGAGGTGTGTGGTCATCTATAAATAAACATTATGTTATATCAATACTCAGAAGATTTATTACGAATTAAAAGTTTATCTTAAAATTCATCTATAAGTTATTTATTTATAACTTGGTCAATTTTGCCCACAAAGGGCTTAAAAAGTGTTGCATCACTCGGAAAAAACAATTAATTTCTGGTGTTTCGCGGGTTTAATACATTTCTAAAATCCTTTTCAAAATAACCAATTAACCATCAGTTACAGAACGAATACTCACCAGTTGGCGTGTAATATTATTCTAGTGTTTATAGAAGTGTGAGTCAACACTTAGAAACAAACTACGACAACAACAACGGAAAACAAAGATAACAACGAAGAATGGGAGGTTTGCGGTAACACCATGTGAATGATGTCTCTTAGTGAGTTGTGTGGTTCTGAGAAGAACCAGTTGGTTTAACTCAAAGTTTCGAACAGTATGCTCTGCTCATCATCAGAAGACTACCGAACTCTTGCTGATGCACTTGTTTAAGTAGCGGATGCTAAGTCGGTGGACCGTTGCGGCGGGAGATTCTGGAACAGGATGCTCAAGTGTAAATATTTAACCTACTACTCCAGCAAGAGTCCGGCAGTCTCCTGATGACGAGCAGAGCATACGCTACTCAGTTCGAAACGTCGAGTTAAACCAACTAGTTCTTCTCAGAACCACACAACTCACTAAGAGATAACATTCACATGGTGTGACCGCAAACCTCCCATTCATTGGTAATGTCCACCAAGACCACCATGCAAACCTTTAAGTCTTATATTAAAGATAACAACAACATGACGTTACCGACTGGAGTTTTGCATCGGTTTAATATGGAAATGTATCGACTGTTCCGTGTGACCTGCGAGGATGGAAGTGGCTCACGCCCTCGCTAAAAATAAACGCTCCTGTAATAGCAATATTAATTTTGAAGACCTCCATTTCGGGACGTGGTGTAAAGCAGGTCAATGAATAGAGGTGCCCTACAGAGTGATAAAATATGTATGCACGCCTTCACTTGACACATATGATGCTGATGATGTCCATTGTTACACCTCTGTCTTGAATACTGTATTTTTATTGGCCTAGAACAATCAAGGGTTAAGTTTGTAAAAAGTCATGGCACACTACATGTGGGATATCACGTACGTGAATCCTACAGGGAGTGTGCTATGACTTTGTGCGTACGGGTGTGAAACGCTTGTATCGCTGGTACCCATGCTATTTTCAACATGTTTTTACACATGAGTGGGAGCAGCGAACTAGCAGACGATCAGCTGTTTCGAGCACGCGACATGCATGTGAGTTGTCGTTAGATTGTCATGATTGCTGTGTTTACTGCTGTTTGTATTCGTGATTTTTACATCAAAATCAAAAGAATCCAAGACAGAGGTATAATAAAACAATTGTTGACTGCTGTGATGTGGGATATGACGTATTGAACACCCTCGGCGCGCATAGCACACTCGGCTTCGCCTCGGGTGCTATGCGCCCCTCGGGTGTTCAAAACGTCATATTCCACATCACAAACAGTCAACAATTGTTAAATATTATAGCCCTGTTATTCTCATAATGAATCGATATTAAGGCATGTTGAGCCCGTGATTAATTATCCATTCAATGGCTCTGGTTCAAACATACCAGACAAAGCAAAACATCCCCAGCCCCCTAAAAATGGATCATTGTCACTTCACGAAAAAAAAAAGTTGGCAAGCATTTATCTCACTTCTTCCTAATATCATCAATGCTAGTTGAACATAGCCACACCACAAACAAGTGGGAAAGTACACCCTTTCCATAACGTGCTGCTTAATTTTTTTTGGGATCAGACCCAATTTTGTGAAAAGAATGTTTGTTTTTTCAGCAACGATACGGTTTCACATTCCTCTATAGTTTCGTCAACGCATGTGTTTATTCGTAAACGACTGAAAAGGTGTCATTCGAGACACCATGTGACATTTAATCATCGCCACGGACAAATCTGAGCATTTCCGCCCAGTTAACAATAAACAAGCGATTGCGTAGAGACCATTCCGACCCCGGAGATATCATCAATTTGAGAAAACATTGATCTTGTCTCGCTCCGGATCGCTTTAAGGTATCACATTCTCAACTTCCTCGTAATTCTTTGAATTCTTCCTCCAACAACAAACCAAATTCCCCAAGTGACATGTCAGTGGGATAAGCATGGCTGATGTTTACGCGACAATCTCGCATAGCAATATGACAAAATATAAACCTTTTCAGTCTGAGCTTATATGAGAAAAGGAGTGGTGGAACGTGTCTTTTTTGTGTGTCGCTTCGCCAACCTGGCGCGGTAATCCGATCGCATCGTTCCGAGTCGGACTTCGAACTTCAAAGGGAAGTTTAGCGTCAGTTGCAATAGTCTGGCGCGGTCCTGTCATTATAAAAAAATCGCGTGCCGGAGGAAGAAATAATCACAAGGTGGAAAATGCAATTTCACGGCGTTCGCCATGTACTGTGTGGAACGATAAACGGATCTCGAACGATGATTACTTTGCGAAGCTACCGTTACAGTCGATTTGTTTCCTCGCAGACACAGACAAGTACATCGATCCAATCATTTATTTCTCACCGTACCCGGAGAGCTCTTTCAAAATGTAAATAATATTTGAGTTCCAATCGCATTCGCGCTTAGCTTGACGCTCTGAACAGTTTGATATTGGTATGTTATGAACAATTTGATTCTGCTAGCATTTCGGAGGGGTAATAATAGCAAACAATATGCACCCGACATCGATCGTCGTTCGGCGAAATGCGAACAGATGACGACTATTCATTTCGAAACACTGTAGCTTATTAATTTGCTTCCGTAACACCTTATGCGATTATGAAAAATTGATATAAAACGCACGAATAACCTTATTAAAAAAGAGCAACACAATGGTTGCTATACGCGTGGGTATTTTGTTGTCAAGCGCTTGTAAAATTTGCATGTTAAAAAATATTTTAAAAATACATCAAAGAGTACCAGATGTTCCGATGATTTTGGAAAATATTCGTACATTTCTGTAATTGGAATTAAAATGAAGGATCTAAAAAAGGGTAATTTCCGATATTTTTAAAATGCTAATTTAACACAGAATCACGAATATGAAGAAAAAAAAGGAAATTCCCGATTGTTTTTGAAATGTTGGGGTCGAACGCTTCCTCCCCCCCCCCAAAAAAAATCGCTCTTGCTCAAGCCATCACAGTAACAGTCTTAACTGTGTAATAAGCTATGGTGCTATGCATGTCTATTGTGGCATATCGCTTCCCCAGGGAATTTGACAAGGTTCGAAAACCTATTATCTTCGCCATGTTCAAGGCGTTAATATCTCGGGCCAGGACAACCTTGCAGCATTCCCTCCTTAATAACTTGATAACAAGTATGATCCAGACGTTGCAGCACAGCAACGGAGGTTGCATGTCTCCATTTAGGTAAAGTGAGAGGTGAATACATTTGATGTTTCAAATTTGTTTTTAAAATGAATATAACCAAAAACGGAATTAGAAGACGACGCACTGTCAGCATTGGATTATTTGGTAAGACTTGAAGGTTTGCATGGTGGAAAGTAAAAAGATACAAGGTCTAAAGATGGAGTCACATCTCACTCTGACTGTGTGTGGTTTTGAAATTGAAATTTTAATTGATCCTTAAAAGGTAAAGGCCACAGACGGATTCCCGCTGTAAGAAAATATTTTCTTAACAGGAACTTGCTCAAGATATACATGTACAAGGTAGATGATACAGTAAAGATACCACCACCTGTTCACTATGTAAGTAACGAGTGATGGAGCATGCTACGACTACTGTTTGTACTAAAACAAAACTATCAACAAGAAATGTGTCAAAGAAACAACACTTAAGAGAAAGAAGAAAAGGTGAAAGGTCCACAGTTGCACGTACCTTTACTAATGCCGAAAGACCCCCAGTGCAGTCGTGTTTATTTAAAGTGAAGAAGTCCTGTAGTGGCACGACGTCTCACTTATCGATTTAGGTTGAATGTTTGTCCTCAGGAAACCCAGAAACAAAAACTCTGCAGAGAGTCGCACTCGTCTTCAGTGTTTATGTAGCCAGTCGCGAACTGCCAACAACAGAGCATGAAAATACTTGTGTTTATGCAGCAAGTGAGAAAAGAACATCTGAAGTCTGTCTCGAGATGTTTCGTCTAGAAATTCGCTGTTTCCAGTGCGGGGCCGGCACGGCGTGTGTGCGGTCGGCACGTACCGAGCTGATTCGAAGCACCGTCAGCTGATGAGAGCTGGAGTGACTGACGTCGACCCGGGTTAGCAGTGAGTACGAGAATTGTTATCAGCTGCGGAGGCACGCCGGTGTGGGTCGGGGAACAAGACGGCAGTGATCAACGTCCCCCGCGTGCATAGCAAACTGGAAGTAATACACACGGCAGTCGGGTCCCCTCGTGGTGCGTGGCAGTGGGGTGGGCCCCTACAGGTGGTGGGTGTTTCTTCCGTAGAACCTGGCTTAGGTTCAATGTACTACGCTGGTGGTTCTGATAGGGACGATCAGAATGTCAAATCAAGATGCTCCGGTGGTGAAGTTATAAATACACTGTTGAGAACATTTGGGTCAAAATAAGTCACGAATGGGATCATTATGGTTATTTTTGTCCGCTTGCGTTTCCACGAATCAGTTGCGGATCTAGATGGTAATAGAGCTATAAATTGTCTTTAGCTGACCGAGATTTGAAACTGCAATATTGTATGACGTTAATAATTTCGAGACGATAGTTTGTTTCCAGTTATAGGTAAACAATTACCATCAGCAGAAGCTAGAAGGCGATGTGCCGCCGCAACCAGCCCTGCCGCCTGCCGCCTGCCGGTACTCTTTGCCCTCCGTTCACAAGTACCCCCTCATCGGCAAAGAAAGTACAGTTGGGGGTGACCGACCTACGACATCTTGCCTGACTGCAATTATGCCGAGCGCGAGCGAGAAGCGCAAAGCGCGGCCACTGCGTGTACATAGTACAAATCCCCTGGTGTACGTGCGTCACACACAAAGAATGGTGCGCGTCAACCAGCTAAATGTCCCACCAGGGGCGTCGTTGCTAGGTAAAAGGGCGCCCTCTTTGTTGGCGCACGGAGCCCATATGCCCTCCTGAAAAATATTGCCAAAGCAACAACTGTTAATTTGAATTTCCAAAAATACAGACAACATGGACGTGCATGAAGGAAAAATATTGTTTTGCCATCATGCTGCGTCATGTCGACTGCGATAACTTTCAGGCAAAATGGTGGGAGAAAAAAAAGACAATCGATATCTCATACTGACATTCAAGTCGTGTCGAGGCAAGCTGCAATAAGCAGCGGTAGGCCTACATCAATCGAAGACTGGGGCGAAAGAGAAAAGCGTAGTGTTACCAGGATGTGTTGTGACCACGACCCCCACTCAGTTATAGCCGCAGGCGGACGCATGTACCGGCTATATTCACGACCGTGTGTTTCAAAAAGCTTAGTCGTTGGAGTAATGGGATTGCATTTATCTTTAAAAATAAATTCGAGATCCTGTTCGAACGGCGTCGTTTGGTTATAACACAAAGGAAGTAGTGTGTACCTATAATGAAACCGAGAGAAATCAATTTAGGTTGATAATTGGATTTTTTAATTTAACAAAAGTAATAAGAGTAAAGTAATAGAGGAGCTACCGTTCGAGCACGTTTTGCATGTTGGGATAACATGAATAATACATTAGCAAGTGTATTTTTAGAATGTCTTTCTAAAGCTAGTTATAGAGACAATAACTCCTGGTTGATATTCCTCAACTGAACTCATGAAAATAGTAAAGGATGTATAGTTTTGCCTATATACAACTATTTGTTTTCTTTCTCTGAACCATTCATTCTTAAAGGGTAAGAAAACTATCTCTTTTTTTGCTAATTCTATTACAAAGTGCATTCTTTAAACGTTTCAAATTGTCCGTGCTTTTCCGGACAACTGAGGGTGCTGTTGCTGTGCTGTCCTTTTAGGAAGACACTGTTCAGCTTAATTAGGGGTGTTTTCTGTTGAAACTGTGAACCCCAACAATTTCTGATTGAAACTATTTGTCAGAAAAGATTGCTCACTGGAGTACTGCCATATACTGACACAACAACTAACCACAAAGAAAAGAAGATTTACCACAGCAAAATATCCCAAATTCGTTCAACTGGGTGCTGCAATAGCTGCAGCATTGAGGTTTGTGCCTGAAATGACATCACACTTTTGCTCATGAACTGAATATGGACATTTGCATTAACATAAAATCCAAAAACACACCAAAATACACTTGAAAATGGCAAAACGGAAATTGCAAATACGGTTAAATGGGACACATAGGTGCATTTATAAGGAAATTGCATTAAAGTATTCTGCTGTGAAATCAAAAACATTTTGTGATTCAGTTCGTACATTTCTCGTAAAGCCTATCGGTCTGTTATATCAGCGTACCATCTGCATAGCCGCTGACATTTTTACTTTTACTAATTTAATATCGCACAGCTGAAATGAACATTTTGGTAAAGTGTTACCAGCGGGTAAAATTATGGATGAATGTCAGTGCTGTGTCAACCATTAGCGGATCTAAATAGTAGGGGCCTGTCAGACAAGAGCCACTCATTCAATTAGTATGGATATATGCGGACTGGATTGAATTACAACCTAGTCGATTATGACTTAGCCCATCGGCTATCTGCACGATAGCAGCCCCCCTCCCCAATCCTCCAAAGATTTAATCACAACATCACTTTGATGCATCCCGGCATTTTCATTGTAAACATGATGGGAGTTCAACATGATGGATTGCTATTCTAGAGGTAATCAACCCCAGATACAGACGTTTATTCACCAGGAAGCCATTTTGGTCGTGTTCCCCGACTGTATTTTATAAATTGTAAACTGTTGAATGGGATGGTGCCAAACTATTACTGCGTTCCAAGCCGCACTTTCAATTTCAAAAACAATATGTGGCTTAAAACATTAGGGTTTGTTTAATCACAAATTTTAAATTATTGATCATAGCTGACTGGCATTAATTTGTAATGAAGTTTTTTTTTTATATATATTTCTATACACTTGCAAGTTTCTAAAAAAGACTTTACCTCGCTTTCAATTTAATATGGCCGACTCGTGGATACAATCTGTGAGGGAAAGTACATCTTTAAACAAGAGGAAATTGCTGTTTGAGCGGTTACCAACCACCCCGGACAACTTTCAAAATCTGGAGGAATCGGGCATTAAGCATGGAGGAAGACGTCCAATGTTTTCCTTCCTCCATAAATCAGGTTCGCGCAGTGGTGTGTTTTCAGTCTGACACAAGACACAGGGGCAGTGTTGCTCAACTTCCTGCCCAACCTGGGTCAAAATATTTAAAAAGAATGTCTTCGCTAATAGACAAAGCCTGTCCGATGCATGATGTAATAAGAATTTTACCAAACTAACTTCATACCAATTGAGGTTTAAGTTCACACAACTCAGCCGTAGCACATCATTTTCCCCCCCACCAACATTGCAAGGATCGTTCCTCGCTCGCTTGCGCCCCGGCTCGAACATTAGCCTGACGCCAAAAATTAATAATATTGGAAATGGATTTGATTGTCGGCACCAAAGCTATTATGACCGCTTGGGTTTTGCGCTCGGAATGAAATCTCTGAGACTTTTTCCTCCGGGCCTTAAGCTGATATTTTGTTTACGTCTTCCCTGACAGGATTATGGAGCTTTGCATCCGGCGCTGAAATGTACCCCTAAAGGCCTCGCAGTTTATCGTTTTGAAAGAAGAAAAATAAATGAGTAAGAAAATACGAAACGGCAAACAAGATTTCGGTAATACATTTTCCTTTGCCCAATAGGATATAAAAAGCTCGGGGTGTCTTTCCTGAAAAGACGTCTGATTCTTGAGCGTCTAGTCAGTTATTTAATACTTTCTGTTGCTGGCATACTTCATAAATCACACATCTTCAGCTCTGTGAGGCATAAGTTGGAATTATCACGACACTTCACAGAACTAACTTGAAAAGTAAAAATCTGATCTAGAAAAGCAACCCTCAACCCACGAAGAAAGTAAATATCATGAAGTTAAACAGTTCAGCGGGAAAAAAATAATCACCTGTTATATCACGGCTGTTGGTTAATAAAAAAGCTACTCACGTGTCATTTCTGATGTTTTTCCCCACATTTCGGAGTCAAGATTTTAAATCCATAAATATGAATGACATACCTTGCAGAGAGCTGAGGCCCTTCCCACATAAAATCACATGACCACACAGTGCAACCTGGTGTATGTTACCGGGCATTATTCTGGTGCGCATAGCAGTACTAGTCTGCCGCGAGATTACAATACGACCCACGCACAGAAATATAATAGCCGGCACACACGTGTTCAGAGCGAGTGGTTTTCATTGTTGATGTAGATGTGGGTCAGTAAATTCTGCAACAACAAATGACCAGAACCAATTGTATAAATGCCCAGCGCGGTCACGGCAGTGTGGATTTCAAAACGGCTCAATAACTCGTAATAAGCCGGCACCGATGCAACACAAAAACGTACATGTATATGCTTGCCTCCCATATACGATATAAACTTCACTGAGAGTACGGGTCAAGGTTCTGAGATATATTACGGGGGAAAACAGAACTAAGCACAATATTTTGCGTACCTTTCATTCTGTTGCCATCCTCTAGTTTGGCTTGAGTGATTGTTGTTTCCCCCTGATGTTTCCCCCCATCAGTTCACGTTTACAATATGCAGGACACCAGACTCACAAGCTAGAAGCGCGAGCAACCAACTTCAAGTACACAGTGCTTTCGTCTTTGCCGCTCCAAAAGTCGTTAACAAGTAACTGTCTTCAGATTAAAATCGTTCTCTACATGTCCGCATTCAACACTGCTTTCATGCCGCTAGATAGCTTGCCAGCTATGCCGGTAGTTGGTTCCAGAATAAGATAACAACACTTTTCTTTCGCTCATCACCCACAAACTGAGGGTGCAGATGCAGAACGATCGTACAGCGCCCTCAAGAGACAACTTTCAAAACTGAACGTTTCGGAAAAGTCAGATACAGTATAGGCTGTAATGGAATATCACAATATGATATAAGATCGTTGCCTCCGCATTCATGTATTTGAGTACAGCTGTACTCACTGCCTCAGTGTGGTGCACAAGCAAAGTCCTGTTTTTAGCTTTTGCGCCCTCTTGCGTTAAAGTAGACCTATTTTTTTTGTCTTACGTCGTGTGTAGGGGCGGGACCAGAGTGGGCAAAAAAAAACCCCTCCCTGGCTACTTTAGCGCCATGGGCGTCGCCAGGCCCCCCGGAAAAGCCAACAAAAACAAAACAAAAAAGAGAGAAAAAAAGAAGAAGGGAAAACAGAAAAGAAGACGAGGTGCGAAGTCATATTTCTATTAATTTAATGCACATTTAGCAACATAGGAGTCCGCGGGAATGGGGGTGGATTGGGCAAATGCCGCCCCGCCCACTCTCGAAAAAAAGTAAGATAAATTTTTTAATATGCTAGAGAAAGTACAGCGATTTTTGGAAATAATGTGCTTTTCCCCCCTCTAGAAAAAAAGCCTGACGACGTCCATGGTAAGCGCATCCAAGCCACTTGGTGGCGCTGCTTAGACCGTGTCCGATTTACTTGGCTACGGTTTGAAATTACACACGTGTCTAGCGACTGCAGCCACGCCACTAAGACGCGTGTGTAATGTGAATCCTTAGCCAAGTACTAATCGTTTTGATATGTGCGCCCTCTACTGCCAAGGTAATTTTTTGGTTGGGCTTAGGCCATTGATCGCATGCACGCGGAGCATTATTATCTAAATTCTATCTTAGGCCCATATAGCTTGTTGTGAGTGGGTGTGGATTCTTTTGGGGACAATGGTGGCGTTTTTACTGAACATCCCTTCTGTGATGTTGATTTTGCAGGCAATAGGTACACATTAGAATCTTCTGTAAATCAAACTGCAACTTACTAGGTACACGTACCATACCTAATGTGCATCGCCGAGTCTCAAACTTACCAATTTATTTCCCGAAGAAAACTAATCACTTGATCATTGGTCCATTTATTATTTTTAAGTTGACTTCCGCTACAAGTTAATCCCTGTCACCTTCTGACCACCAGTGACATAACAATGACACTGACGTCTTGTTTTCGTTTTGTGGTAATCCCTTTCCCCGTAACGCGTGCTTTGACATATGTCACCGTAAGAACTCAATCATGCTTATCATCTCCGAATACTCACAGCGGGGATATACATATTATGATTACACATATCAAGTAGTGGAAAAGTAATAGAGCACGGATATACCCGCTTGAAGATGTAGTCTTTGGAAAATGCAAAATGCGCAAGTAAAGGAGTCCCGGACTAGCTATGATAAAAAGTCTAATTCATCTTTAAAATTTACATTATTTTTTTTCACAAAATCCCTGGAAAATATTTCAAGCTTCTACGTACAATAGTATCCCCGGTCGCTCTATGGTCTAGCAAAAGCGAAAGACAAACAGAACAAGAGCAATACAACATCTGAAATTGGAAAAGATTAATATATTTATTTGTTTTCGATCACCCTACTTTGACGTACACTGGATTTTTGTAATCATTATGTTTACAAAGGCAATAGCTTATTATCAGCAAACACATCTCGTGGGAATATCCTGATAATATTTAAGTTAATTAAAACAAATATTACTGTTTGTAATAGCTCGCAAAAGCTGAAGAACCAGAAACAAAAAAAACACAATGAAATGTTGCTCAATAATAAACATATATATTCCTTTAAAATATGTACAATATGTTTTTTACAGTTGTGTTTCAATTAAAAATTAAAAATTAAAAGTGCATTTGATGCACGAAGAAAAAAAGGTTAAATACTTAAAACGCATCCCTGTTATCCTGTGTTAACTGCAAAAATTAGAACATATTTTAAAATTATATTTTTGTTCAGTAATAGTATTTCGCTCATAATGTGCCAATCTTAAATTTCTTTTTTGAAACTACAATCATTGCAAATCATGCATGAAATGAGCCAGCTGAGCTATAATCATTAACTGGGATAAATGAAATTCCAAAAACTTTTCATATAATTTTCTACTGATTAAAAGTGCGGTATTATACAAAATATTGAATGTTTATGAGTGCAATGGTAAGAATAATTTCCTGAGGTGACAAATGGATGCCGTTCCATTCCAACAGGCGAAGCCGAGTGGAATGGAACATTCCATCTGCCACCGAAAGTAATTATTATTCTTTCCATTGCACGAATGTGAAACATTCCTTATTTGGTTTATACACCGCCTGAATAAATCCTCGTCATCTGATTGGTCAGAGCCACGAACCGTGTGCCACCAGCTTATATTTTTGCGGTGCGGTCGGGCCGTGGTTTGGGACGAATAATTCAATGTCACGTGATCAACGACCCAGGCCCACCAAACAGATGACGGGGATATATGCAGGCGTTTTTCAATACAGGATGTATATCTGAGGTAAAGGGGGACGATATATATGTGACGATTAAAAAATGATCAAATAGGCATTCAAAAGTATTTTTTTTTAATTCGATATTATTAAAATAGGCCAGGTCACTATAAATAAAACTTAGTGTTACACATTTAATAAGAACTATAAAAACCTGATTTGAGTAAGCACATCTGAAAGAAAATGTGAAGAATTCACACAAGAGAGGCTGGTTTACTCAAATGCTTTTAGGTGTATGAAACCGGTTTTGTTTTCAGTTAGGGGAGTGGTTTTTACGTTCGAGAAAAACATTCTGAATGGGGTTTCTATATAATTAATACAAACTAAATCATTGGTTGTTGAAGAAAAATGTTGAGTTACATAATGTGCTGAAGATCTACGTCTTCAGTTTGGTTGAGAAATCCTAAACCAGAGTTATATACCCAGCACGATAAGTGACAGAGGGGTACACCCCCCCCCCAATTTCTCTATACCCTATACACACCCTAGACTATTGTTACCTGACACATCCCCCTAGATATCTCAAAAGAATTCCTGAGATTCTGGTAACACAATGACCAACACAAAAGAGGGGGGGGGGTCCCTCTGTCACATATCGCGCTACATATGCAGAGTCATGTCAAAAGGTCACTCTAAAGCGCCATTGAGGATTTCAGAGGATCAAAATTCCTACAAAAAAACAACGAGTACCTTGTAAAAAAAAGTGAAAAACATACTGCCTCAAACCGTCATGAAGCCAAAGCGTTAAATAAATAAGCAGCATTATACAATTAACAACAAACGACTTACTTTACAATGACAAGAAATGGCATCATCACGTTTTACATAACACACATAACGAGGCGCACCAAAATGTTGAAGAGATGCAAGGTACCGGTAACAATTACGTACCGAGAGAACGAAGACTACAGGACCGACATTTGACGAAAAGTTACTTCTTATAAACGAAAACCAATGACGCAGTACCAAAAAAATAGCATAGTATTATTGCCAACAGGTGGCGCTATTGTTACAAATAGCAATAGGGGCAGTAGGAGTTTTAACAGAGAGAGCGATTGCCTCATATCGTGCTTGAAACATCAATTGAAATTATTTATAAATACAGCCACACAAAAATATCAGTCACAAATAAAGAACCTAGCTAAACATTGTGAAGAGGAAAAATAGGAATTGCCATTCGATGTTGCTGTTCTCCATATCATTCTAGTAGGCAAAAAAATAAAAGTTTTTCATGCGCTACAACCAGCGGGTAGTGTAAAATAAGTCCTGTTCAAATGTGCAACATTTTGTAGAACATTGATTCGACACATCTACAGGCTGACAAAACATTCTCTGTTTCATTGCAACTTTTATGCCCTTGTTTCTAAACGTAGAAATGGATGCTCCCTTTAAATTTTGCGTAAGACAGCGATCTTATTGTTTTTTTTTAGCTGCGTAGGGCTTAATATATACACTCTTGTTTTAGGCGTGGGTTTTTACTCTTTTGTTCACACACTACAGCATCTAGTGGAGTTTTTTTTTCCTCGCATGTCAACATGGAATGGCAACTCCTATCTTTGCTCCTATATCACAAGAAGAACCAAAGAAAGACACAGTCGCCAAGACCTAACACTCACGTCATCCTCTAGGTGCCAAGACACCTGAACGGTCCAAGGAAGATTCTGAGCTTTCAAGGAGATTGGTGGTTTCAAATTTCGACTTTTCTCCAACGTCGAATGCAGGACATTTAGGCCTGGGACTTGGGAAACCTGCTGATATTATTTGCACTGCATTTGGAGAAAGGCTTCTATATTATTTTTGAGCCTCCGATAAGGCCGAAGCTGGAACCAGGGCCGAGGCTTGAAAACCCTCTCGAGTTTAGAAAAAGGCAAACTAAGCAAACTCCTACATAAAGGTAAAGACAAGATAAAGAAAAGCACCTTGGCGACCGTGTCTTCTCTTTTCTTCTAGACTCTAAAATACTATGACTAAACCTTAAGGTGTAACCGGTACCGGTCTCCTAATTCTAGGCCGTCGCCTCCTCTTCCTCCGTTTCCCTGACCCGCCGCCGCCGGCACCTCCACGGCCGCCGCCACCGCCACGGCCCCCTCCCCCGCCACCAGGCCGGGCGGTCCTGGTAGCCACCTCGGTCGTGGTAGCGGCCTCGGCCCTGGAGAAGGGCTTCTCGGACGGGTACTGGTAGCTGACGCCGTTGTTGACGAACTCGCAGGTGGGGTTCGTACCGCCCCACTGGCCGCAGTCCGTGCAGACCCGGTGGGGGTTGCCGACCATGTACGAGCCTGGCCCGCAGTAGTAGGTGACCTGCCCGCCGTAGGTGTAGTCACTGCCTACCACGATGGCGCCCGGCGTCGTGTCTGGGTCATCGCATGTGGTCTTGGCTCCCCCTGGATGGACAAGACAATGCAGGCAATAAAACTTTAAAGGCGGCAAACGCAGTGTGTGCGATTATAGACGGTAAAGAGCGCCACCAAGCCTTAGTCTCAAAATTGCCACTGCTCAACCTCATGGTCGACATTTTGCATGTAACACCATGTACTTCATTTTGTTAAGTCCAATACCTCCCCCCAAAGAACTCAAATTCATATAAAAACCCCGTTAAAAATCCTGATGTCTTGTGCAACAGAGTACATCGAGCGGAGGTCGAGGTTTTCCCATAACGCGCTGCGAACAAAATGCCCTTCGGTGCTCACCACTTGGTGGCGCCCTGTATTAGGAACCACTTCTATTAAAAAAAACTATGCAAATTACCGTACCTCGTTTAATTATTTACTGTGAAGGAGTCATTGACCATGTGGAAAGTGTTACGTGCAGTTTATTTTTAGACCAGTCTTTCAATTCTAGATCTGTGAATAGCAGGTGCAGTTCACAAGGTAGATGTCTGGAGGAAATGTCAGTATTGGTTATCAAAAAATATGACTTCCCCTTGGTTGTAAAATGTCAGAGTTCTTCGACCTTTACAATAAAACAACACTCAATAATCATAGGAACTTAGTGATTTTTTTTTTCAATATAAGTATGGGAAAAAATGACTAGGACTAGAACTACATGTACCTCCAAAAAACCCATGGAATACATAGATACAGAAGATGGTGTTGTTTTTGTATACTTGTCACTTTCCTAAATTTTTATTGTCCTTTTATTCCTTACAAATATCGTTTTTTTTTTTTTTTTTTTTTAATGTACAGGTCCCTTATATGCCATTTTTCCTTTACATGTATCTTTTGCTTGATTAGTTTTGTTCTTAGGCTTTAATGCTAATGAGCTTGTATTAATATTATTTATTATTATTAATATTATTGTAACAATATGTAGATTTTGAAGTTTTTTCATGTTATTAATTAACTTTTCTTTTTGAATGATTGGTAAGCGCCTTGAACGTCATTTTGAAGGATTTGGCGCTATGTAAGATTATTATTATTATTATTATTTATTCATTTTTTTTTAAAAACCAGCTCTGACTGACTGAGTCACTGACTGACTAAATGACCGACTGAATGAGGACACCAAGTGTAAAATATTGTCCTAAGGAATGCCTTGTCAGCAGGGAGACAACAACAAGACGAAACTTTCTCCAGGATGTTTCATTTTTATGGTATAAAAACATAATAATTTGATAACAAGAAAATCTTCAACTGGAACTTACGATGCACCAGCCGCACCGAGGCGCATCTGTCGATGGTGTTGCTGGCCTGCGTCTGGATGATCTCGCCGTTGATGTCGGCCGGGCACATGGAGGGCTTGCCCCGTCCCTGCGTGTTCCTGGTGACCAGCTCGATGCAGGGCGACTTGATCCGGACCTGCCCCTGCCGCTTGAAGTGGAAGCAGGTCCGGCCGAGCTCGTTCGTGACTTTGGAGGCGGTGAAGAAGAAGTCAATGCCGGTTATCCTGGGCAAGAAATATTGGCAAGGGATAAAGTTATGCGGAACAATTTTTATACTTAAAAGGGCCATGCGTTGAATTTTTCTTAGAAAAACAACTTGTGTAACTTTCTACTCCTCTTAATTTTTTTTTTGAGAAATGGGGGCGCTGTTGCTGTGATGTCATTTCAGGAAGACACTGTTCACTTGAGGCTTTTCAGTTCAAATTCTCAACCCAAAATTTGCTCATTGAAAACATTTGTGAGAATGTGCTGACACAACAACGAATCACCAAAGAAAAGACAATCTACGACGGCAAAATATATAAAACTCTGACAAATTTTGGTACTGAAACAGCATGTAACATTGAGGTTTCTGCCTGAAATGACAGAACACTTTTTGCTCATGAATATGAAAATTCGCATTAGCATTTAAACCAAAAATGCACCACGTTGTCCTAACAATGGCAAAATAAAACATGAAAATAAGGTCAAATTGGACACAAAGGTGCATTTTCAAGTATTACATTAAAAAAATTAAAATTACATCACATGCGTCCTTCGATCTTTCCGCTATGCTATTGTGGACTTCCATGAAACCACGCATGTTTTGGAAACTTGGAAACTTGGTCAATTAAAGTGGATCTGTTAAGTCATGACGATCTTCGTCTCTGTACAGCTATCTCAAACGTTGCGGAAACTTCTCTCGTTTGGAAAATCGGTACATATTCATTAAGCTTTAATACACGATCTATGTCCCAAGCTGTCGAAGATGTCATTGAAACGTCTTATGTTTGGAGTTGAGGGGAGCTTGTCGGTGGACGGGTCAGCACTTGAGGGATGTTGTATCCTTATTAACATAATCATATACCAAGACATTATCACTTGGATGAAATTGGTCATCGAAAAGGGTTGCAGTGGAATCACTTGCCAAAATATTGGCACTGGAGTAAGCGCCACATTAAATCTTGGAGAAGTAAAAAACCTTTACTTCTTGGGAAAACCATTCCGGTTTTATTCTTCACTATTTTGTATTCGATTTTATTGCAGTAATTGCTTTTGAAAAGATCGGACTAAGGACTGTTGGTGCATAAACCCTAAGAATGACTTGGTGCGCCGCCTATGCTAAAACACGTTGATTGATTGATAACTACTTCAAAAAGCACCACAGTCCGTGTTGCAATCTCTTGCATTAAGACTAATCGTCTAAATCTCTCTTTTCCTGCAATTCACCGTTTAGTCTGAGAACTAAAGGTTATTTCCGAAGCCTGGTTGTCATTAAGCGCTTTGGCTCACACAGAGAGTGCAGAAGTTTTTTCTTTCTCTCTCTCTCTATTACTCCGGGGGATGGGGTCACTATTGGCAACGGGTAAAGCGGAAGGTGTGGCCCGGCCCAACGGGAATCGAAACTTCTCTCCCTGGCTCGGTGGGCAGAAAATAGCACCTGATACGGGGGCGCCGATCTCTCTGGGCCAAAGGGTTGCTCTGTTTGTGATCCTGGCCTAGCTAGGGTAGGCTACCTGGCCACGGCCTCACGCGTATTCACGAAAAACATGCTCGAGCAACAACTGGCCGGCCAAGTGTCAATTTCAGTAATAATCCGGCATTGTATACGACACTTGTTGTAATACTCGGTTGTATTGAAGCAAAACTAAACTCAAGGAATCAAAAGGCAATCGAAAGTCATCCAGCGTCAAGTCGAGTTGTTCCAATGAACTGTGACTCTGGCATATTCCTCTGTCACTCGCGACCTTAGGCCTACTTGTAATCTGACTTGTGATTGGACCTGTAACTAGAAACATGTGACTGCAGGACTGACTTGTGATTGGCAGTGGACTGACTTGTGACTGGCTTGTGATTTGCCTGTGACTGACTTGTGATTGGCTTGTGACTGACTTGTGATTGGCTTGTGACTGACTTGTGATTGGCTTGTGACTGACTTGTCATTGGCTTGTGACTGAATTGTGATTGGCTTGTGACGGAATTGGGATTGGCTTTGACTGACTTGTGATTGGAGTGTGACTGACCTATGACTGATTTGTGACTGAGCTGTGACTGACTTGTGATTGGCTTGAGACTGACTTGTGACTGACTTGTGATTGGCCGTTAACTAACCTGCAACTGACTAGTGATTGGCTTGGGACTGACGTGTGACTTACTTGTGATTGGCTTGTGACAGACCCGTGACTGACATTGTGATTGGCTTGTGACTGACCCGTGACTGACCTGTGATGGACTCGACACAATTCTGCGTAGGAGGGAAGGAGTTTGACATTTATTTCCCTTTTTATTTGTTTTACCTGACTGGGACATTGGCTATCGGCTCATTGCATCCCTTATCAGCGCAGGTACTGACAATCACGCAGTTGGTCTCCGGGAAGGTCCGGCCCACGGCCCACCAGGTGAAATGCCGGGCCCCGTACCGCCAGATCATCACCCCACCCCGGTAATACTCCACCTGTCCCTTGCCTGCTCTCATCCACACGCCTTGAAAAAGGTACCAAGAGAAAAAAAAGAAGACAAGAGAAAAAGAGAAACAACAGTCAAGGAAACCGCCAGAAATCGTTAATTCTTTTGATTGAATCACTCGGCGCTGATACTGGATCTCCACTTCACGAAAATTGATACCAAATTGGTGAGTTAGGGTATCTCTCAGCGAACTGAACGCGAGGGGTGTAAGTCACCGGCTAAATATAGCCAGAAAACCCACTCTGGGAAGAGTTTGAAGAGAGCCCACTTTCCAAAACCGCCCACTTGTATATCAAGGAGTCCCCCAGGTCGATCCTGGGGCAGTTCAGCTGAAGATACCGTGTGGTCAACTGCTGGGTCACCTAACAGGTTTCTGACCCGTAACATGATGCGCAAAAGGAAAAAGTTGGGGAAAGCTAGCTTAATTTGTTCAGGCTGATATGCGTGTTATCTCTTACCGTAAAGCTGCATGGTCCTTCCTTATGGAGGGCGGGTCAGCAGTTTCAATTTTGTACTTTTCTTATATATCTTTAAATCTTTTTCCTCCCTCAATCAAACTCTCTTCAACGATTTGACAATGTCCAGACTGACACGGTGCAATATCATTTCCCTTTGAAGTCTAAGGTTACTGAAGTTCGAAATTCTGCTCCTTATTGTTACACAAAAAAGTATTACAGGAACCCTGACGGATCCACACAGGTATTTTGTCATCTTCCACTGGCTCCTCTCAGCCCATAAGCAGGCGATAACACGCCTATAGTTTTATCTTGTAAGACCTTTACAAGGTCCTTTAGGACCGCCTTTGATCCTGTAGCAGGTGACGGAAAACCTATGGGAAACCTATAAGATGTTGTGGGATTTTTCACCTACGATTCCTCAAATGCATAGAAAAAGACTGAAGGACTATAGGGGCTCTCAGCCAGTACCTGATTCCGCGTTGAAGTACCAGGCCTCGATCTGCTGACCGTGCCGTGCATCCGTCAAATCTTCCGGTAGGGGGATCTCGATAATGACCGGCAGGAGCACGTCTATCTCCTTATAGGTTGAAGTCTCGTAGATCGAGGTTTCGACCATGGCGTACACCTCTAGGCCTTCCATGTCGTATCCTAAAAGTTAACAAGGGCAAGGGGATGGAACAAGTTATTACATCGAACAGCATGTGTGTACAGGACCTTTCATCTTGACACAAACACCATAAACTTTATTTTTAAACTTCCCAATTGGATGATAGATGCGTTACTTTACCTCCTCGTCTGTTTGGCACAGCGGCAATCAGTTCCGGTACGTTGGCCACTTTTTCCTTGTCGGCCATGTCCACGGGAGAGAACCGCATGGTGACCGCTGCCCCCTCGATGACGTCAAGGGCACCTGGCGGAGAGAAACACCAAGTATTAAGCCATACCTCCGTTTAATTCTGCTCAAGATACCAAGAAAGAGTAATACAAGGTTGGGTATCTGCGAGCTGTTGTTTCCACTTTATTCTGGACAGGTCTCTGTCGCATGCTTCTCAAGTATGGACAAGTAAGAAGCAGGTTCCTTTTGATGTGAGGCTTAGAAGTGCACTAAACAGTTCATGCACGGAGACAATAAATGGTTGAAGCAGTATCACATGACTTTCCCTCTATCTCCTGCTGACAGACGATACCTTTCTTTCAGTTGTAAGCACTGAGGGCCATTTGTATGAGCTGCCACTGAGAAGGGCAAACAAATTAAGTCGAGGTTTGCAGCAGATTGTTCCACAAATTGCATGTCATATTAACACCCTAGTTATGCACGAAATAACCATGGAAGAATTTTTATTAAGTCTTTGATAGTAAAGACCATTATAATCTTGCTGCCATCATGATTTTTTTCTTATTCAATTCAACGTACCCAAAACGAGGCTGGAAGGAAAAATTGTCCGGTTCCTAATTTTTACACAAAAAAAAACATTATTCAGTACTGTTATTGGATACAGGGAACATGACTGAAATGGTGGTCTATTTGTCAGTTTATTTTGCATTTTCAACAATCCAAAGACTATACAGGTACATACATGTATTTGAAAACATCAACTTTTGATCATTTTTGTAACGGTGACCTTCCAGATTTTGCAAACCCATGGTTGGCAAAAATCAGCAACTTTATACGTTCACTGCTACATTAACAGAGACAAAAAAAATCGACGATTGTATTCCAAGGACATACCATTACCAGTTTAGAGGGGGAAAAAGATCTCCTCCTTAAAAAAAAACCTTCTCACGACATGCTGGGTCCAATTGACATCGAGGTTTCTGCTGCAACCTTGACATTTCTGCAAGATCCTTATCCCACCTAATTTGCAGAAATTGGGGGAGGTGTACCCTGGAACTCCGGAGCCCACCTTCCCTGTCCCCTGGGGACTTATCCCAGGAAGCCCCCCCAATGATTCAGGTAAAGGAAATGAGATGGGCGGATATTGGTATAGGTTTCAACGTTTTGGGCTGCTCTTCCTTCCCCTCCAGCACATCGGCAACATTAGTCACTACGGGGTGTCGGTGAAGGTTGGCTATTTCTTGGTGCCATCGCGCGCGACTGTGGAAGTGAGCTCCTAGGAGATAGTGGTACACAAAAGGTTTTCATCCTTGTGTATATGTATGTTCAATTTGTTAATTGACTAATTGTCTCAGCATTTTGTCCAGCATGTGTCCTTTAAAATGTACACTGCTGTGCCGGCTATGCCAGTCTTAGTTTAACCAGCAGACTAGAAAAACAAAATATCAGCGCTGTTTTCTGGGATTCATGGAAGACCTATATACGATCGTTATTCGTCACAATGACAGTATTTTTGGGGGGAAAAGATGAGGATTTTCTAGCATCGCGGAAACATTGTACGGGGTAAATATGTAGTCATTTGCCTTGTTAAACACCTGTAATGTGTACATTCGTATATATGCCACTCAGTGCAGAAGTTAGTACAAGCGATTCACTATGCAATGCACTACCGAGTTTTACGCATGTAAATACATGTTTATTGTGACGCAAGTCAAAGGGACAATGTCTACGAGGTTGAAAGTGGCACCCCGAGACTAACGCTTGATGGCGCTGTATGCACGGCCTTATGATTGAGAGTTTTCGAAAAGTATTATGGGTAGCAAAGTCTATTGACCCTGGTTACTGAAACTCTTACATGGCGTTACAGCCTACGAGCGAAGGTTTGCTTCCGATAGAAAAAAAACAACACCTTGATCTTTTGGCTGATTTTGAACCTTAACCCGCACTGTGCACTTCTCGTGTATTCTCTCCTATCTAGGTTTATACCTAAAAACCTGAAACAGAGTATTAACAACGTTGCATAAGATAGTGTCAAGCATGACTGGAGAGGAACGAGCAGGTGAGACAGCGAACATCTCAATCAGCGATTCCATGACTGTACGCACCTGCCAACCCCCAGGATGCAAAAAAGGGAGGTGAAACCACCCCGACATGAATGCTTCTGCCTAGCTCACACGTGGCCGCCTTTGATAACATCCAACATCGACTTCCCCTCAAAACCAAATTAAGTCTAAAGCCAAGAGATACGCCGATTCAGCACGACGCGCTAATGACTGACATGTGAATCTGCCAGAAAAAAATATCATCATAACATGTTATCTCCAGTCTGTCCTTCCGCAATCAATCTCTGACTAAACCTTAATGAAATTAGAAACGAAAAAAAAAGATAACCAAAAATTGACTGAAGTTGAGTCTTTGAGTGGTCTAGTCAGAGATGTGTGTTTTTTTTTCTTTTCCGAGAACGATTTGAAACCTGGACCATACCTGGCGAGATTTCAACCCGGTACTGCTTGGCTACGTCCTGCTGGTCGCCGTAGGTGATTCGCTTGTAGTAGCCGGACTTCCACGACCACTCCTGTATTTCCTCGGGTAGACTCATTTCAATCGTTAAGACATTTTCTGCATTTTAGGGAATCAAGAATCCACCCATGAGCTTATTTTGTTTGCATTGTCAATCACTGAAGTTGTAGGTTCTTTCAAATAATACGATTTGTTACTCTCAGATTTTAAAACTTTGCATGATTCAGAGTACAACTCAGCAGAAGCTTTTGATACACCTTGTGAAATGTCTACGGAGAGGCGGTTGTGGGAACTTGAGATGTTAGCTATAAACGTTTGGGCTAGTATGCTTTGGTCGTCTGATCATGCCCTGACGGAGCGACCGTAACATTTCAGGCTCTTCTCGGTATCTCTTTTTCGAATATGGTGACCTCACTGAGTGTATTCGTTCTTAAGCATACGGGACTTTTAGTTGCAGAAGTGGCAGTTTGCTTCTGAACGTAATGAAAATATAACTTTCAGGGTCTTTCTATGCAATGAGAATCATGGTACAAGCATAATCATGAATCATATTAGAAACACATAGGTCTGCGCTGAAAATGCACGGATCCTATGCAGTCTACTTTGGTATGGAAAATAACTCCGCTGGAAAACGTTTTATTACACAGGATCTACTTACTTTCCTCTGGTTTGAATTTGTAAACGTAGGAGGTGTCCAGAAATCCTGGTCTTCTAGCAGTGATGATCACCGGCGTGTTTTCTGGGATGATAAACTTCCAGATACCATCAGCGCCCGTGGTACCGTTTTCCAGTATCCTGGTAGCATTTTCGTTGTCTTCTGGAATCATTAATCGTACATCTACGCCCGGTAGGATGGCATTGGCGTTGCCTGAGTCCACGCTGATAACCTCGAGCGATGGCGGCGGAGGCGTGGTGGTCGGCGGCTCCGTGGTCGTTGGTGGCACCGTCGTGGTCGGCTCAGTGGTCGTTGGGGGCACGGTTGTGGTCGGTGGGGTTGTGGTGGGCGTGGTTGGAGGCGTGGTTGTGACGGTCGTGGTCGGCGGCGCTGTTGTGGTCACTGTCGTTGTGAGTTGCGTGGTGATAGTCGGGGTCGGTTTTGTCGTTTTGGGATGCTTGATGCGAGCGGTTGTGGAGACGCTGGAAGGCGGCTGCTCTTTCTGAGGTATGTCAGCCGGTTTTTTAGTTGTAATAGTTGGTTTTGTTGGTATGGGCTTTGGAGTTGTTGTGGGCGGATTTGTTGTGGTAACAGTGGTCGTTGGCGGGGCTGTTGTTGTGACCGTGGTCGTTGGTGGCGCTGTTGTTGTGACTGTGGTCGTTGGTGGCGCTGTTGTTGCGACTGTAGTCGTTGGCGGCGCTGTTGTTGTGACTGTAGTTGGTGGTGCTGTGGTTGGTGGGGCTGTTGTGACTGTGGTTGTTGGTGGCTTCGTCGTTGTAACCGTTGTTGTAGGTGGCGCCGTTGTTGTTACAGTAGTGGTTGGAGGTGCTGTTGTTGCAATCGTGGTCGTTGGTGGCGTTGCCGTAGTAACTGTCGTCGTAGGCGGCGTTGTAGTCGCTAACGTCGTTGTTGGTGCCGCTGTTGTCGTAGGCGTTGTGGTCGTCAACATCATTGTTGTCGTGAGTCGCTTAGTGGAGAGAATTTTTGGTGCAGGTGTTGGCTCAGTGGTTGTCAGAGCAACAACTTTTGGTGGTAACTCTGTCCAAATAAATGATAAAAAAACCCGCTTCTTTAAAAAGAGTGTACGTTTTTGAATATAAAGGAAATGTACAACATTTGCAAACATTAAAAAAACAAAACTATAAAATTAATATGAAATACCTAACTTGACTGTAAGTTATTAATAATCTCAACTATCCTGTAAAATGCTGTCATTTTCAAGAACAGTGATATTTTGTGTATCAATTTCCAACGATGGTTGGTCAACCATCGTTGGAAAATCGTTTACATACATGTACTGCCCCAGAATCACAGAATTTAGTGAGTTCACATTTTGTTTGGAATTCGTGAAACATCCGTGAAGGGTTGCAAATCAGTTAATCTGGTTCCCTGACCTCACAAATCTCTGACGCCTATAAATTGCTCTATTTCGTCTGTAGTAGGGTTAGGGGACCAGACTACAAGAAAAGCATTTTTTTCTTGGTTTTTCCAGCATCCATGAACACAAACTTAAACAGGTCAGTGTAACAATATTTGCTAGAAAATGCTAACCTCCTAATCCGTCCATTTCTGAACATCAAAGCAAAAACAAATGTTGTATATTACCTTTAAAATTGACATTTATATCCAAAATTCTTTTTGTTGTGGTGTAAAATAAGGTGTTAAAACTTTTATCATACAATTAGCAAAAAGTAACATCGAAAGCAGCAGAACTATCCTTTCCAAGCAACGACACCAAAAACAAAAAAAAATAGCAATAAAATATGAACGACTAAAAAAAAAGAAATTACGGGAAACCCAACGAAACAATACTGCGCCACTTTTTTTTAGCGGATATCAGGCAAAACAAACAAAAATTACTGACCCTCTAACCGACCAATCGACCGACTGAAAGACTGAAACAGAGATAAAACAAATTACAAACGCAAATCATTTATCTGTGAACAAAATCTGACCACTGTGACACATAGCCAAAAACTAACAGCATTATTACAGACTGAGAGGCTGGCACCATAGTGGCGGACACGGCCGACCGTCAGACCATGCAGCTGCTACTCTTAACTGACCCCATCCGCTGGCCGAAGGACGGGGCAAGGCTGAAGGAGCCTTTGGTATCAACCGATTCTCTGAGAGGACCTTTTATCATTTCCGAAATTAATTTCTTCCTTTGAGGTGCTATTTTTTAAAAGAGGACATTGACGAGGAAGCACTTGTCTTTCTGGGTCACACTAACAACTTAATTACACCGGATCACAGGTTTGTCGACACGGCTATGACAATCATTCCCCAACAATCACAAGAAAAAAAGACTTAAACAACATTAATTTTAAAAGGAAATCCCAATCAAATCAAACTGCACACTTATACAAACGATCAAATCAAGACAAGCGTAACAGCAGACGCCGGAACTGTGTCTAAAGCAGGTAAAGACAGTGTCTTTAATTGTGACCAAATCCTACGAAAAGAATCGTCAGACAGATTGGGAATTTTTGGGGTGGTTTTTCATATGTGGTAGTTTGATATCTTACGAATATAAATGTTGGTGAAATGGTTGGCTGTTTCTATTGCTTTCCATTGTCAGTTTGTAAGATTGTATTAAACGTCTTTAGCTGTGGGTACTTCTGACTCTGTCTTGATTTACATGCGTAAAAGTTTGTCTAATTTCGTATCCGATGGGCGGTTACATGTTTGTTTACGAAACATTACAAAGATACAGCAAAATTTAACCAAAAAAATATACTGCAAGTAAAACTTGCGCAATCCCCTGGCTTCCTGCCAGTAGGGGGGTATAAAACAGACCAATCAAAACGACCAGAACAACAAAATAAGCATGGAAGCAAAAACACAATTCGCACAGACTTTAAATTTAAAGCAATGTTCTTGTATATTTACTTTGACAAGCGACTCCATCCCCGATGAATCCTTCTGGACACGGACCACAGTAGAAGAGCGTTACCAGGCCAGGGCCGCTCGGCACGTACTCAATACTGTTGGGGTTGATGTTCCGGTCCGTGCATGTCACGTTGGGGAAGCATGGATCGTTGACACACGTCCTCGGATCTACGTGAAAGATAGAAGAAAATGAAGAAAGAAAGAAAAACAACCAGAGGTGTGTGAAATGCTTTCAACTTTGCATTTCATTTCCTCGATCCACAAGCAGTGATATAAAAACAAAATATGCCGAGATAATACCAGTATTTCTGAATTGGTAGAGCGAGAATCATAATATTTCCAAAATGCTTTCTTTGAACGATTCACGTTTAAGATGCTGCCGTTAGCAGACCATTATCCGCAATACAGCATAGACGAGTCGACAACCATTAAACCATTTGAGAACGTTGCCAAACGAAATTCTTAAAAAAAAATAAGCAAATTTACCTTTGTTGGGTAGGGGATTTAATTTTGTGATTTGTGTTGGTATTTTCCTTTTGTATTCTCATCATATAATAACGTATATCTCTTAGGTGTCCTCAAAGTATACGAAAAAAACCAACACGTTTGGTTTCCTTAGCTCAGTTAACGTTATACCCACCACTTTGTGAGAATCTGACGAAATTGAACGCTTGATAACTAGAAATGTGCACAAGACAAAATTGCCACCCATTTAATTCGATTATCCTCCGCCTATAATTAATCTGGGCTCGGGATTCCGTAGAGTTTAATTAGCATCATCCTGGGATTTACTCTTATCACAGACGCTCATCGTGCCAAGAAGTGAACAGGAAAGAATGGATTTTCCACGTGTAGATCAAAAACTAGGCCAACCTGATGAAACTTCCAGCGCCATGCTCCAATGGTTACGGTGTTCGACTCATGTGCCGTGGTACATGTAGGTTACATGGTGCTTGCGTCCTTGGGCAAGACACTTTACTACAATTGCCTCTCTCCACCCAGGAGTTTAAATAGGTACTCGTGAAGGTAGAGACCAGATTGCGCTGATCTCGGCTGCAGAAAATGGGTCTCATGGCCCGAACAGGAGTAATAAATGTGAAGTACTATGAAACATTTGGGTAGAAGGCGTTATGTAAACACCACACCATTATCATAGTGCGCCACCGATGAGATTACCAGGGAGAACCTTTTCTTTTCGCAAGGTGTTATGGAATAAAGGTATACGCGGCAGCTTTTACTTTTTAGTTGCAGGTTATTTTTAGTTGAACGATATTTTAAGCCTTACATATTTTACAGAGAAACGGTAAAGATGTAAGAGTTAAAATTCACGTTGTGCGCCGTACACCATATGGGACACATTTCTGCATCGATATTCCCCAATGAATGACTTTTATTATAGGAGACGTCCACGTGCTCCGAAGTCCGACATTAAAAAACAGGATATTAGACATAGCTGGACAAGCACGCCCGACTCTTCAAAAAATAGTGAATACGATCTTTGTTTTACATCGCAATCGGAGAAGTAATTAATGTGAACCTACTACTACTTTATGCTCACATATAAACAAAAAAAGACATCGTAACTAGCGACCTTAAAATGTAATGTGGTGAATTTCGATCGCTTTTGCACATGCCAAGAGATCCCAGTTTTTTAGAGGCTGACATTATCAAGGTAATGATTTCTAATACATCTTCCTGCTTTGCAGACGCGATCCAGGGTGGCGATGTGTTAATGGAGCTTATCCTGTATAGAGGGGTACCTTGCCGTACCGGTTTTAGGGGCATTCTGTATCAGTTTCTACAATTACAAATGAAGAATGTCAATGCCTGTGAGATGCAACGGGTGCGCGCTGATTGTGCCTTTCTTAAAAAAAGAAAAAGAATAAGAAGTCAAACTTTGGCAGTGATGTCTAAAGGTCATGCGTTTCTCTCAAGTATTTATTACGTCTCATTAGCGCATTTATGCACAAATATGCGCACCCGAATGGGCACCTAAAAAATGTAGCAAAATGTGGCGGCGTTTGTGAAGCTTAACTATGAATCTTTCAACGATCGCAAACTAGGCATCGGGTCGACATTTTTGGAATGCAATTTCGAAAGTTTTATCTCTCGCTACATGATTTTTATTATCGTGCATCGTGACAGGTTCAAAGGATAAAACCATCTGCAAATTTGTTTTATCACTTCTGCCAAACTCATGTTTGTATGCTTTTTCAGAGCCACATGTGGACTGGATTTTCCAAGTCTTAAGTATCTGCTTTCTAAATATTCTTAAATGGCAAATTCAAGAATCGACCGTATATTCATTTAATCAGACAATTTGTAGAAATCTTCTTATTAACCAATTCAATTATTCATAATTTAATGGAGGTCTGTACACCAAAATCGGATTGCCTTTGACCAAACAACCGCATATCAAAGTTGCAAAAAATTTGAATTGTTGTCGACAATCTTGGTTTTTTTTAATGTTAATTTTTAATGTCCGATTGATGACATTGCATCAGTTGATTCAATTTTTCCGGAATCTAGGGCGAGGAGCCTCACCTGGCACAAACAGATAAGTTCACGAAATAAATGGGATTGGACAGAAGACCATTTTATTATGTGACCATCCAGGATTAGTGGGCCAAGAAACAGCCTCACGCTAGCCGCCCAAA
Organism: Patiria pectinifera; assembly: GCA_029964075.1. Classification (NCBI taxonomy): domain Eukaryota; kingdom Metazoa; phylum Echinodermata; class Asteroidea; order Valvatida; family Asterinidae; genus Patiria; species Patiria pectinifera. The sequence continues at coordinate 34,572,631 of CM057135.1, forward strand.
AGGAGCCGAAACGGATTTCCTGGAGCTATCAAACGCAAAACCATTCCAAACATAAGCAGGTTTCCATCCAAAATGACGCGAGAGGCATAATTGCTCATGACATGGTCCATTCCTTACTACTGTCTCTCATCTGAGCTTATGATGTTTTTCTTTTAAACTTAGCTTGCAGATTTGCTAAGCACTATGGTTCTGCTGGGTAATTCAGCAGCTACTTACAAATTTGGCCCTGCGGCTATAGACACAGATTATGCAAGCTGGCTGTAGCAATTTCCACTCATTTTCTAAGTCACTATAAAGCAACGTCGGCCAAGCACAGTTGTATTGGCGCAAGTTTTGAACAGATGCTTAAGCAGCGTGCCGTGCAGAGTTCGGCCAAGCCCAGCTCCAGGGGAGTCATCCGCCAGGACCTAATTAGACTCACTTCAAGGCAGACACCATATCAACACTGCCTGTCAGGGGTGACATTATAGCTGTGTCAGTTAACGTGACCTTGGAGTTTAGCGATGAGACACTTCTCCCACGACAGCGACTTTCGCTGTTATCTCCGGCGATCGTTTCTATAACTCATCACCTATAGCGCGGTGCGGCGGCATTTATTTCACTGACAACGTTTAAACCAAAATGATACAACATTTCGTTCAGGCCCCAATGACACGTACATTTCGGGTGCATTTGAACTTTACATCATCAGAATGTTCAACGTATGTCTGTTCCAATTTCAAGTTGATTTCCAGAGATGGTGTTTCCCAAATGATAGTGAACCACATCGAAACAAACTTGTCCTTTTTAATCACACCAGATTGGAAAAAGATGAAAGTGCGATGAATTTAAAGGTCAAATTTCATGACATGGCTAGGAATGGGATTACTTTAAAGTGCAGTAGGCCTATTAGAAAGCAAAGAAGTGGTGGTCTTCCAGCGAGTTCAAACAAATTTAGAATTAGATTTACTTCTTTGAAATAAAACATCTCAACAATCTGTAACTGTAACGGTGTAAGTATTAATATAACCTCCATGGGTTTGCGTTAACGGACTAATAAGACAACTCAACAACATGATGAAAAACATTTTTTTGTATTGTATAAAAGTTTGCCTTTAATCTCTTAATCTCACGATTCGTCGTCTACAGAAACTGACATAAATTCTAATTTTGACACTGTGACAAGACATTCAGGCCATCAATCTTGAAGGAAATGTCTTCTGGGACGGATAAATATGCACAGGGTTGCAGGTCAGCGTCTACGCCCATGTTCTCGGCTGACGAACACCTACATTGAAATGCTCTTTGCACTCAATGCACTTCTACACCCAATCATACCAATTAAGTTTCTAAGACTAAACGCGTATACGGCGTGTTTTTAGCCACTCCTCGTGATATGTCTTCGAGTTCAAAGTGGTTTCCTACTGCTAGTTTACATATGGAAGCCATCCACCGACATTATTGTTACGAGGGGATCTCTAGATGGGTAATATTATGCCTTCAGTAGGCCAGGCATAGCTAAGACAACAACGGAAGAGTGTTATATGATGCCGGGTGTATAATACGGACACGTTAATTGAAATCTGTTGACTTTTGTGGCCCGAGCGCTCCCCTGGCCACCACCGGGGCACATACTCGGCCATCACCCGTTGAGTTGTTATTATTTACTGGATATGGTCCGGTCTTGGACTTGAGGGTCAGTCGTAAGGGGCCGTGGCTTAGAAAAATAGACTTTCGCGGCTTTAGTGAGTGATTAGAAATGTAACCCAGATGTCTATGGCGCAAGGGTGTTTATATCGCAAATTGTTTTTCAAGAGAGGTTAATTCCGAGCGCGAACCACCTCTCAGTGGCCAGTTGTCATGCGAGGAGGCATTTACTCCGGCCAGCTTTGCCTGATTTACTGTGGCAGGAGTGTTGAAAGATGAGCCAAATACGAAGGAAAGGAGTGCGAAAACTGTCCGGAAATTTTGATTTGTCACGTTAAATTAACGGCTAAATAAACCGCACGGACACAAAGCTGTCGAGGACCTTGACTTGCTAGACATTCACAACATGTCGAGTTTGGGTTCAATTAGGTTTAACCTTCTTTTGGGACAAAAACGACACTTTCCCGTGTGTAAATTACACTTTCCCGGCTTATTTTTGACCCGAAAAAGTGTTTTGTTTATAGTGTACAAGCTCGGAAAACACATGTAGATATCATAGCACATTGCTACATGGGTATATTGGCAGAAAAGGGTACAACTTGCGATTGGGACTTTCACACTGTGAGAAAAGTATTTACTTCGAAGGACTTTCTTTTGAGCTACTTTCGCTATCTACCAAGAGGAATATTCCGATGAGATCATTGCCAGCTATGACAGATGTGGGTGGGTGCTGAATGTACTTCCCCCCTCCGTGTGTCTTCAATAAAGCAAAAACACACAACAGTTGACGAGGGTTTTACCAAATGTATGTGAATCATTAGAGTCGTGCGATCCATGGAGAGGCATTGATTGATGGGGCATATAGTCAGAACAACCATAAGCCTCGGGGATGGACAGCGGCCTCGGCAGACCGTTCCCCGTCAGCCCTGGGCCCGTGATAGATCACACACCAAAGGGGTCAGTTGCCAATTCATGATTTGTAGGAAATTGAAAAATATTTGCCAAACAAACAGGGAGAGAGATCACTTGGGTTAAAACGTGAGGCAGACGGTAAAAGGTCTTCCACCTCTGATAAATAAGAAACTGGCACAGGGTTGGGACAATTCCCGAGGAGTAATTTTACACTCACGGAGGTCCAAGTCGCATTTTGTAATCTGAATATTCAAAGGTAACGTTTTGATTATATTCGTTTTAGTTTGACCACATCATGAAGCACAAATAATGATATATCAATAACCTACAATATCCGGGTCGGATTGACCCAGAATGCGGGTTCTATTTAGATCAACCCTTTTCTCGGATCAATAATGACTTTTTTCCGGGACAAAATGACACTTTTTTTGGTCAAAATGACACTTTTCCGTGACAAAATGACACTTTTGTCGGGACAAAATAACACGTTTCCGGGGGAAAAATTGTAACTTTTTTTCCCCAGGTCAAAATGACCCGGAAAAGTGTCATGTTTTGATCCGGAATTGGGCTGAGCCGAAAAGAACCCACATTCCGGGTCAATCTGACCCAGATGTTTTAAAGTGTATTCGAAACAATTCCAGTTGACCTATAAAGTATATAATTCACTTTTAGACAGGAAAACCTTACGCGTAAATATGAAATTGACGAGACTCTGGAATTGTTCCGACAAACTGTTACAGTCAAATTTTCCTTGTAGGCCTAGGCCTATTTAATGTTTTTTTTAGGTTCGGCGTGACCACGATACGCCATTCTGCAACGGAAGTTGCTTGCCTCACTCCGATCGGATCAAACTCAGTTGAAATAACTGACCCCCTACATCAAGAGTATATTTTTATAGTGTTTGCCACATTTCCTTCACACTTCGTCACTCTTCGAGTTCCTTTCTGTGTCAACGTGTCTGGCCTTTTTTTTTTAAACCGTCTCGGTCTTATCGAGTGTATTTTAGGCATGTATGTAAATGCATTGTTGTTTTGTCCCAAATTCTCTTCCCGGTCCGACAGACTGTGTAAATTTATACAAATATCTTTGTACACTGAGTTTGAATTCAACATGAGAAACTAAAGCAAGAGATGAGTCCTCGAATTTAAGCCAAGGTGGGAGTTAAGTATTTTGGACAAACAACATGCTGAAAATGTATAGGTTTATTTAAAAAAAAAAATTCTGCAAAATTGTGTGCATTTGCACTCGTTGCACACTCTTGTTTTACTATACTCTCGAGGACAATGCTTTATGTTAATATACCATTCTCCCATCGACTAAGCACATAAACTTACTACAGAGGACCGTTTCCAACAAAAGACCCAACTCCCGAGGACCAAAAGGATCTGTTGTTCTCCCTCCCTGTGTCTGTCATCGGGGTTATGTAGAACAGGTACTCCTGTTGCACGTTCAGTGTCAAACCGTCATTTTGGGCCTCAGTTTTTGGTCAAAAACTCTGGTAATAAGGTTTGATTCCTATTATAAACTTGAAACCTCAGTATAAAACACTCAGGGGCTCGCAAAAAAGTCAGTGGAAGTGAACTTACCTATTGGGACACAGTAGGTTCCGTTTCCTGCGAAGCCCGGCTGGCATTCACACCTGTAGCCCCGCACCCTGTTGGTGCACATGGCGTCCTTGTGGCAGTTGTGCCGTCTGGTGGCGCACTCGTCCTCGTCTGTTGGTGGACGAGAAATAATTTCGTTCAATTTGCAAATACAATACATCTTTTTAAAAAAGGGAAGGATTTTGTCTTAATTATTTCATGTGGCTATTCATTCTTGTTAAATTCCATCTGGTAGCGAAATATGGATTATTTAATAAAGTACAAGCACAGTCACTCAAACACTGGAAGACATCTTGAGGGAGAAGAATGAAGCCAAGGTCGGGACTGAGTGATAACGCAATCCACACGCGATCACCTGGGTGGGATTCGAGCAGGATCAAACAGGTGGAAGTTGAGGAAAGTACCACTCAACCAGCAACCACAAATTCTACGCTCTCTGCAACAGCTTATTTTTTTCCATAAGGCATCAAGTTAATCACTCTATTCCTCACAGTTATCGGCTCGAGCTAAATGATCAAAAAGGGCCCATGCGATGTGATGTATTAAATGCAATCCTTGAAAATGCACCTTTGTGCCCATTTTCACCTCATTTCCAAGTTTCATTTTGCCATTTTCAACGGCATTTTGGTGTCTTTTTTATGGTTCTTATGCCAATTTCCATATATTTATGAGCAAAATGTGATGTCATTGTCGACAGAAACCTCAGTGTTACGGCTAATTTAACACCAAAAGTTGCCGGAATGTTTGCTATTTTGCTGTTGTAATTCTTCTTTTCTTTTTAACGAATCACTAATAGTGATTCGTTGTTGTGTCAGTACCAATGAGGAAACTTTTCTCACACAAAGTCATGTTTTTAATGAACAATTTTTTTGGTTTACAATTTAAACAGAAACCCCCCTAATAAAAAAAATTGAACAAGTACGTGTCTTCCTAAAATGACATGACAGTAACAGCGCCCTCAGTTGTCGGAGAAAAAACATGGCAATTTTTTTTTAAATGCTCAACATTAAAAAAAATGTTAAAGTTAAAGCAGTGCACTTTTCAACAAAATAACCAAATCGGAATGTCAAATACTTTTCATACATTTAATTGAGAGCAGTAGAAGTTGCAGAAAATGTGAAATCTCATAGACCCTAAATCTAAGACGCTGCATTTTACGAAGCTCATCTTTCATCAGTATGATAACTGCTCCTTCCACTGGAAAAAAAAGTCGCAGAGAAACAGTGTCCTTGAACAACGTTGTAAGACAGCTGTATTATGTTTTTACTTGGAGGAAGTTGGTTTAAAATAAGGATCTTAACAAACATAAACGATGTCAAGGTTATTGTCTGGGCGAACGTCTAATGTTGGTCAAGCTTTAACGGCTCGGTACAGAGTTTCCTCCGACAGGAAGATCGGGCACGATGGAAAACAACTTTGATGAATGATGATGTTTTCTGTGGTGAAAGATTAGATTATAGCTTTTTTAAAGTGTCGTTGATGTAATCTTCGATTAACTCCACACATTTCACTCATGAGTGCGGAAATCTAGTAGGCAGTACGCGTGCTGCTGGCACATCTCCAAATAAGTCAAACAGAAAAGTGCATTCCATTTTGGTACTGCTTAGTAGATATAGAAATAATAGACCTCTCGCGGTAGAATCATGTTAGAATCGCGTCAACGCAGCTTGTGAAATATTAACCAATTACACGATATACAAATGGAAGCGGAACGCGCAACATCTGAGACAAAAATAGAGTCATATTTAAATTGGTTGCGCTAGTCCTGTTTCGTGAAATTGCACTGTTTCGTGAAATCGGCTGCAGGTTTTCTGCGAGCTCACAAAAAACAGTCATGCATGTGTCACAATTTCTCGAAATCTGAGAAACGAACTTAGCTGATGATGAGTCTATATGATTGACCTTCAACTTGATTTATAGGACAAATCACCAATTACAACGAATTTGACACGAGTGAATTATCCACTGAGGTCATCGCAGCCTGGGCCTCCAAGATTGCTGTACAAATGTTTATCAACACGACAAGGTTTCTTGAGGGAAGGGTCGGTGGACGTGCGGCCACAACCCCTATCTTTGTTTAAAAAACACCGTAAACTTGGTTTACTTTTGGGACTGAGTGACGGTCAGTTTGTTTTTCAAAGCTCAGCGAGTGCTGACTATTGGCTTTACGCCCCAAGAACAAGGCAACAGGACGGTGACTATCACTTTGAACTCTCTACTCTCTATGTGTCCATCAAAAACCTTAACAACACTAACACTAACAACTCTTTACTGTGTCTTCTATGAAACTACCCATCAAGAGATCTATACATAAACTTTAAATGCACGTTTGGTACTACCTGAGGTTAAAGGATAGATGACCGTTTCCCAACTCCCCCCTAAAAAAAGTTGGATTTTATTGAAAATTACGTCTCGAGAACTCAGAACCGAACTTTGTTGATACCCGGTTCCTACAAAGACAGGTATACCGGTTTCAGTTCCTCGTTTGGAACAGAGTAGAACCGGAAACCGGCTGAACATCCCAAGTCTATAACAGGAGTTAAACTGTACTAGGCCTTTAGATTTGAGTTATCAGGCTTCTTATAACCGTCTCCTTATTGATCTTGTTCTTCATTAATTTGTTGCTCATTTACTTTTTTTATGTTTGCTTTGTTTTTCTTAATGTTCATGTACTTGTTTTTTGGGTAATATTTGTTTGTATGATTAGTCCTGGTCAAAATAATGCTTAATAATATTCCGTGCAAGTTTTGCCATTGACACTTTTGCATAACCGTACCGAACGACCAGCATTCCAAGAAAGCTTTGCCCAGTTTTGTTTGCAAACGCAAAATGTTGACCCGATTTTGGCACTTCGCATACCAAAGTGCGTGCAGGATGAATTACTATCGATCTTGCCGATCTTCGAAACATAAACAGTTTTGGGCTAGTTCTGATGTTTTTGCGAAAAGTTCAAGGCTACAGTTACAGAGTCAACAGGCCCATATATCTGACAGCCTTGGCCTTATAAAGAAACTAAGCTTCGTTGGTGGCTTCCTTGAAATGTTGCCCGCCGTTATTATTGTCTAAACACGGCCCAAGTGCATACTTGAGCGTATCATTAGCCAGATAAAGTGTATAGACCATACGATATCAGTAGAAGAAGACTGACAGAGAAGTTCTTCATCCGGCGATGCACACCTATAATTCGGAAGATTTATGGCGACGATAGCTGATGTGTGTAAAGCGGCGGAATGACATGTTTTTCAAGGGAGGATGGAATGCAACCTGGCTGGCCCATGACCTAGTGTCTTCAGGTCGCCAACTTGACCTCTGTGACCTCTTGGCTTAGATAGTCTCCAAGTTCAACGCCTTTACAGATCCCCTTTTTGTGCAAAGCCTTCCTAAAGCCAAAGTCTCCTGGCAAAGAGACTCGTGTAGACCTTTCTTTAGTTCGTAAACAAGGGCATACATTTAAGCATAAAATTCCACATTAATGCACTTATAATGTAAGAAAGAGGCATATGAAGTCTTTATTAGCGTATGTTGGCTAGTTTGAATTTTCAACAACCGAATGATATGTTTGGAAACATCTATAACTATTCTATATTTTTGCAACGTTGGTAGATAAAAGTGCCGACCACGGGTCGGCAAATAAAATGTCTATATTCTTAATGCCATTTTCTGGCAGTACACGTCTTCCCGACAAGGTTAATTCTATGATTCAGGTTAATTCTAAGATTCAAAGTTTAATTCTATGATACAGCTTATATTGAATGAAACCATATATATCAGCGAATCGCTTTACATTAATGATTTCCATATGCATGAGAGATATAATCGATGGGACTTAACATTTGGCTTCGCTAAACCAGATTGTTTTTAAACTGATAATCTTTGATGAACCACTATCAAAAGCTCGCACTTGTTCCGGATGTCCGCGAATCACATTTAACGCGATACGGAGTCATCATAACCCGTCCCTTACCGAATTCAGTTGGTTAAATTCCGGTCCCGGTATATTGATGAATGTCTTAATTGGAATTGATGCTTCTCTTTCCATGAAGGCGCAACGTAGGCTTTTCGAGGGCAGCTTTTCTTTGACATATTTTTGGCTCGATGTGCGCGTCAATTTAGAACTCTCTCCCTCTCTCAACGATGTAGGAAAAGAATTGGGTCACCTTCAACATATGCATTTTACAGTTAACAATGGACGTATTCACCAACAAAAAAGTAAGCTCAGAATTACTTCTACGCACGTATCATGTAAGACAACCCACTCGATGAAGCCAAAACTTATAAATCAATGCAAATATCAAGTTGTAAATTTTCTACCGATGCACAGTGCACGAACAGCTGGGCTTTCTTCAAGTTCAACCGAAATGACATAAAAGACCTGGGACACATACTCACCGAACTTAATCTTGTGATCGAAACTCTTTGGAACGATGTATATCAAATTTCTGGTCTTGAATGTTTTATGCACAGCATAAATCACTAATTCCTTTGTGTTAAGCTTTTCACATTGTATCTCCAGAGAGGTGTTCAAGACTTTCATCTAGACCATTTAAGGTCCCGTGAGTTACTCGGGGTGGCTTCATGTCTTAAGGCCTCAATTCTGACCTGCCGTAAGTTTACGTCAGAGAAAATATTTCTTTCACAGCCAGCGACAAATTAAGCAAGGTTTTAACGACATGATCCTACTGTTGAAGCGAGCTTTTGCTCTCCGTGTCGTATCAACCTGAGCTCTTTACATGTACATACGGTTGCCAATGTTTTACATCAAGTTCGCGTGGTTTATGACCTATGTCTACAATGTGTTGGATGGTGATGAATGACCGAGGAACCAACTAGAACTTAGTACCCGTCACTTAAACGACATATAATTCTGATTATAAATGTTGCTGAGGACTGAGTTATGGACACAGAATAACGGCCCAGGGGAATCGAGGTTAAATGATCGACGCACATTTACTGAAAGTTTAAAAGCATCGATTCACAACCGTCCAAATTTTCATTGCTTTTCATTATACCACTAGTTTGAAAATATGGTTTGCAGTTTGATTCTGTGTAAACTACAACGCATTGTTTAATTGACTTAATTTTTTTCTGAAGCAAACTGCAACCCTCTTTTGGGAAGAACTTACGTAAGCAGTTTCGGGACCAACGTTCAGCAAGAAATCAAGAAATAATTGCCATTTTTAAAATGGTATTCTATTCCATGCCTTATGAATAATGAACGCCTACAGGGTGAAATAGTTTTTCATATCCCATGTTTTTGGTTTTCTGGCTTGATCAGCAGAATTCATTGCAAATTCCCAGGGTCTTCGCAAAAAATGCGATTACATATTTCGATGGTAAAGTCTCTTTGATTCAATAAGCCCTGTTTGTTTAGATCATTTCCCGAGGAAATGAAGTCATTAAGCAACTTGATCTGCGCACTTCGGCTTTGCCATGCCCGCGGTGCCCCATCGAGACCGTAATAATTACACCCTGTCAACGCAGCGTCGCTTCATGTAATATTATTTTATATCTCCCTCTACATGACATATCTTATAGTTACTTATATTCATGTGGTCATTGCGGACAACAGCTGGATATTTAGTACCCTGGCGAGTATTCAATATAACACCCAATGAGGGTGGTTGACATACGCAGCCCCGATTACGGTCAGTGAAGTCAGGTAAATTATTAGTGTCAGGCAATATTAAAAACTATACCACTGTGAACGAAACACCATGGGTGACACTATGGGCGCATAAACAAAAATCATATCCTGCTAAGGACCGAATGATATAACTATTATTATTTGTTATACCATAATGGACGCTGTGAGAAAGAATAAGCAAACTTTAAAAAACAAATCGCGAAACAACTGAAGAATTTGTAGAATCGGCACATATTCTTGTAACAGATAAATTAGCATTTTTGTGGTTAGACCACCCGGCCCGACGACCGCCTGAGCTGTCGACATAAGATAGATGGCCTGTTATATCCAATAATTCTGACAGTCTGAACTTTTACGTGCACTTGGATTTCTTTCTCCAGTGTTTGGGTAATGTTGTCTAGGATCGAAAACTCGGGGGTCAACAAAATACCACAAAACCGTAAATTTGTCTCATGAACTTTATAACAATCCAGGATGAAAATGCGCTTTTACTTCGTCTTCACCACTTTTTATAAAACGACTACAACATTTATGCTGCATCTTTCAAATTCCAAAGAAACTTTCTCCTTCATTATATTTTTCATGAGTGGGTGGGTGGGTGTAGAATCAACTTTTTTTGCTGCATTTATTTCATAAGTACTCTGTACCACATCACAACCATGCTTGACCGAAACCATCTGCAGCCTCGAACCACCGAGGGAAACCCGGCCACTAATGGGCAATTCCGTTCTGGCAAGATTTTGTCTCGAGGTAAAGACAGAGAGAAAGATGGGGTAAGAGGGAGATCTGGGCCGCGAGGAAGTAAGCCGTGTGCTTCCCCTAGCGGAAGCGGCATGACTCACCCGGCCCAGGACCATGATGAGTGGTGCTCTCTAAGAAACTCCGCTATTTTGTGTTCACAATATTTTTCCTGGTCCTCTAAATAAAAGACGCCATTGACCACTGGCGTACCTCCGGTTCAGGGGGCCAACAAAAGGGGCCTTTTTTCTGGAGGGGTACTCAGTGGGTTTCGAACTTGTAAAACAAAGTGTTTTAGTTTTTTTCCTTGAACATACTTCAAGATGTGAAGGGGGGCATCTACTCAAATAGAGGGCTGCCTTTATTTATTAAAAACTAATCCCTCTTCTCCATTCTCGATAAATTATATGTGGAGTGCCGTGGCCTAGTGGTCTAGAGAATTGAATTTGTGGTCTGCGGGTAATTCTGCAGGTTGTGGGTTCGAGTCCTGCCCGGGGTTATGGTGTGTGTGCCCTTGAGCAAGGCGCTTTGTCACTCATTGCCCTGGTATACCCAGATGGGTATCTTTGAGGGCAGAGTTGGTTACTGTGGGAGGTTGATTACGGCCAAGAGCGCCGAAATGGCTGCCTACCGGCCGTGTATGCTCCCCAGGGAGTTGAGAAGGTTTCAGGAGTGTTTGCCCGTTGAACAGGGGTAATAATAATTGTAAAGCGCTTTGATACCCCGTTTAAAAGCGCTATATAAATGCCTGTTGTTATTATTATTGTATATGACTACATTGGTACATGTTGTCTGTCTGCAACGAAATACACATTGGCAAGACTTTGTGTGCATTGGAAATTTCAGAAATGATATGAAACGATTTAAATAGCCTGACAACATGCATGTTGTTGTGCATTGCATGACGTGATATAGATTTGTAATTACCTTTTTATTTTGGAAATGCATCAACGGTGACACTTTTTGCTGTACTTTACCAGAGTGTGTGGGGAGTGTGGGGAGTGTGGCCTAGTGGTTAGGGTTCGTGACTCATGATCAGAGGGTCAGGGGTTCGAATCCAGCTACTGGTCATATGATGTGTCCTTGGGCAAGCCGCTTCACCCCACTTGCCTTTCTCCACCCAGGAGTATAAATGGGTACCAGCATTAGCTGGGGAGTAACCTGCGACTATAGCATCCCATCCAGGGGGAGAAGAAATGTTCTCAGTCGTTTCAGGCTACAGAAACCGGAGATAAACGCCAGCCTGATGGGCCACATTGGCTCGTGACAGACTTTACTAATTTGTGGAACGTTATCATCGTAAAATTCGCAAAGAAGAATGCAATAAAATCATACTTAACTTTAGATGTGTTACGAAAAAAAAATTGGCTTGGTATCATTGGCTCAGTCAACGGCAAACAGATTATTCAACCTGACATTTGAAAAGTGGGGCATTTGTCACAATGTTGAACCGCCATATAGGAAGTGGTGGAACACAAATTTCTCCGGTTTAGGAAGCGCTCTCTAACAATCCTCATCCTTTGCATACCTCGCGCTAATGGACCAACCACAATGTACAACTTGCACCTGGAGAAGGAGGGGAGGTTGGCATGTCGTTATAGAGCCCTAGACCTACACTGGGTTTTAGCTGTCGGATCACCAATTGGAAATGCTCACTCATCATTATTTTCACCATAGGATCTCAAACATTCCTGGTAGCGACATTTCTAGGCTGTCGACACTGATGAATGGGAGGGATAACTACGGTGGCTCCGAACAGGCATCTCATTCCTCAGACAGCACTGCGAATTTCATTCACGATGAAATTTACGAATGTGCAATGTCCCTTCGAAGCCACCATAGACTTGAAAATCTGCACTAATTCACGTAAAGTGTTCTTGATTGTGAATTAACTTTTAAAGAGGTACCCGATATGTATCAGGAAAACACAATCAAAGACAACTTGCTGTATATTGTTTTCCGAGTCATCCTTTGGCTTTAAAATTTAATACAAAAGCGCATCACATTTTTGTTCAAGTTCAATACCAATTGAATACATTCGCCGCACACTCAATATCATCCTGAACACATTCTGAAGATTTTTCAGTATCATTCTTACCTTGGCTTTGTCCTTAGTACACTTGTGAATACATTTCTGAATTACCTCCGCCAATGAGGTTATGTTTTCATCGGACTTGTTTGTTGGTCGGTTGGTTGGTTGTTTTTTTTTCTCTGTTAACAAGATAACTGATAAAGTTACGGATAGATTTACATGTTTTTTTTTAAGTACAATCGATTAGATTTCGGAAGTGATCCAGATCTGGATCAAAATCCAGGATTTGTTTTAAAGCATTCTTCACCATTTTATGCGAGTATTTCTTTTGGGTGTACTGACAATAGGGCGGGGAATTGTTCAGCCTTGGCAGAGGCTTGCGCTCTTGGAGTGCTTCCTAGTTCGAAAAGAAAGGCAGTTTCTCTTGACTCACCGGCACACCTGAATTGACCGTCGATGAATTTATAGCTCAGTCCCATCTGGCACATGCACATGTGGCTGCCGTACGTGTTGTGGCACCTCTTGTCTGCCGGGCATATCGATGGGTTCTCTACGCACTCGTTGATATCTGCATTGAAACATCGTAGACAAAAATTGATAGCTTAACTTTATATCTTGTATTTGAAACAAAAAGGCGAAAAGACAATTTATATCTGATATTTGAAACGATGTATATTTTATATTTGATAAAATTCATGTGATGAAAGAAGTTTTTGTTACACATAGAAAAACCTGTATAGTAAAATTAACATAATTTGTATGGTATGCATTAATCTACATTAGTGGTGGAATAATAGGAACAACAGGGTGTTAATTTAAGACAGCAGCTCATTCAGTTTCAAGTAAAGAGGCGGATTAAGGAATCTGATGGATGTTATCGGTATTTAAACTAATACGCTTTAGGAAATAACGAATTAGGAAATCAGCAGCTTAAGGTTTTCACCTATAATTATCGCAATGATTCTTCAATGATACAAAGCAAGTTTGTTTAAAGTCTTGAATCCACAACTGTACGTGCACTGAGTAAAGGATGCAATCGCAGATAGTCTTCCTAAGACGACTGGAGCAAACATCATCTGAATGTAAAACGGATTTTTCAGTTCTTAAAGGCGCAGTATAAGGTAGAAGTTCAAATAAGTGTTTGAATTTCTCAACACCAAAAAAAAAGAAAAAAAAAGAGACATTGGCTTCCAGAAAATGAACAATGACAAATAGGGCGCAGGGTTGATAATAAACGAAATTGCCGAACGACAATACGAGAAACAAAAAGCTGAGCAAACCAATCCATGCATAAACCATGTCTAAGCACATCTCGTCAGCTTCTCGGAGTACCTTTCTAAGTAAAAAAAAAATGAATGTTTCCATATCTGGAAGGAAATATTAAAGTCTTAATTTGCAAAATACTGGAGGCTTTACATTCGGGAAATCGGACAGTTTCCTGTTCCCAGGGGGAAATCCTTTTAAATGGTCCGCGATGACAGACAATGCAGCTAACACGCATACAATATGAACTTTGTGGTTCGTCCGAAATAGTAACTGCGTGTCCTTTACAAATTGTTGCCAGCGATACCGACTGCGCAGGCTTCCTGCTCATTGCCAATGTAAAACGTTGGCCTTCCTTGGCCTTTATGCCTGTGGTAATGTGCACTCTTTTCATTGATATGGAAAAGGTTTAACCCTGATCCTAAGGCTAACCCTAACCCCACCCGAAACTCAAATACCACACACGTGCATGGTGATAGAACTAGAAGGAGCTAATGACAGTCGTTTCCTCACGACCACTTTCAGAAGTTCCCTGAGGTGCATGAACATACGCACAACGATAGTGAAGCTGAAGTCGTAGAAAAAGACAAAGAAATCTGTGTTATGATGGCAACAACAGTGTTTATTCGCAGTCACCCAACGCACCAAGCAACGTGCGCATGGAAGTGCAAGCCACACCCAAAACAAATCTTTCTTCTAGTGTTCAAGTCTCAGTACAAAATGTAGTAGCCTATTTCCCGGGCTTTTGATTCCAAATCAGTGAGGTACCATTTGCCATAGTGAATTCGCCAAATGCTCACGAAAACCTTAACTCTCACAAACTGATCTATGCACAATGTATCACATTGTTTGGTATCTTGATGTGCAAGTAATGTTTTGGTACAATATTAGACAAATCATCACTTCCAAGTGCCACTGCCTTTCGGATAACTTCATGTCCCCTCAAAACATTCTCTTAACACTCTCAGATTATTCTCAAAGAGAAAATTGGACGCCTCCCGCTATATAAAGCAGACGTATAATTGCACACTTATAACCGAAGATCACTCCTCAAGTGAGTTCTGGAACACAACTCTCGAAAAGGTCAGGCGGTCGCTCTTACAGCGGGATTGAGGCTAATTCCAATTGACTTCATCTGGGAGTCTCCGAGACACTGTAGCGCCGGTCTTCTTCCCCCAGTCTTGACCTTGGCATCAGCTGGGGAGGAAGGGGGGGGGGGAGAAGGAGAAACACTCACGAGTTGGTCACTCGAGGAACTTCCCACCCAAGTATTTTGCTGTTTCCGTAACTTAATCATCACATACACATTAGAAGCTTAGTACACGACGCCGGTTGTAATGTAATGAAAAATAAAATGTCATCCTGTGTATACTGAAAAGAGGGCCCGGCTAGCACTAATTGATGGAGAGATGTTATTCTGCTCTCTGCTATCATTAACACATCACAGTAATTAAACAGATTGAGGAACTAAACATCAAAAGATCTTTCAAGGTTGAAAAACATCATCCTTGCCACGATCAAAAATTTCCTGTGCGAAGTTGATAAGAAGTGTGGATTTGTCAAACTGCTTGGCATACACAGATGAATGAAGCAAGGCAAGGATGTGACCAAGACCCAAATTGAATATTAAAGGGATTATAAAACATTTGCAACATCCAAAAAACCAACCTATCAAATATTATGAATTTCTTCATATACTGGACTGCTAGTGAATGACAGTCTATATTCTGTAAAATCATGGGACCTGGTGTGCTGTCCTCTTCATGCAAAGTGTTTTTGTTGTTGCAGCGGTGTATCCGGGGTGCTATTTGCAAGGGCTTACTCAGTTGATTTGGTTGTTTCTTCTCCGAATTCTGAGCGGGGGATCGGAATACGGGGAAGGGGAAGTGCGCACAAGCCACGGGGGTTGGTTCCCCTGCCATAACGATACGTCACTGGACAAAAGTACAGAATGTTTCCAGTAATGTGTGTGTGTGTGGGGGGGGGGGGGGAAGGGGCCTTCGTTCAAGACCACCTGCGATACAGTGTCACTCGTTTAACCGCAATGAGGTTTCCTGTGGCTCAATCACGTACCAGCTCATCAAAGGATGACTCGGAACAAGCCTTGGCAAGCGTAAGCCTCGTGTCCTGCTCCATCCGACCATCAGAACCTCTTCCACTGCAACGATAATGCCTTATACTCCAGTGAAGACACTTGAAATTGAGTTGGGTGACCCTCATGATGGGTAATCATCTGAGTCCTGTTAATCACACATTCGCGGTATCTTCCTCGGGTCTAAATCTATTATGACCGGTGCCAGCAACCTCGGGGGAAGTACATACAACCTTCCCGGTCTGCAATGTAATCCGTCTGCACATCTAATCGGTCTTGTAAGATCTTCGGTGACTTAGCTCGTGATCTGTTATCTGATGATCGTGCGAATACAGGAAGGAAGACATTATTGATAGGACTGGTCAAGTTAGACATGTGTTTTCATACATCACTGACATTTTTATGTTTGACTCGAGACGTTTATGGGCACAAGTACCCCCCCCCCCCCCACCAACGTTACAATGACAAATAGTGCCGTTGTTGAGTGACAAACGTTGATCGCCAATGCTTCTTTGGGGTCACAGACACTAGGGTGATGCGCATGTCAAGGCGCATGTCTGCGTGCCAGTCGCAACGCGCTGCACCAGTCGCTACGCGCGTATACAACGCGTCCTTCCCCCATCCCTCGTGATTAGCCAACACAGCGCCATCTATAGTTGGAGACCAACTCTAGGCCATGGGCACACAGTAGGGACCTGCGTGTTGATAATTATTTTGCGGTATCGGGCCAATGTCAATGCCACTCGTCTGATGCCCCATCTTAAATCCATATCTTCCTCCCAAGTTTTCAGCACTATAAATCTCAGACAAAATAAACAGCTTACAGAGGTTTGTTCAAAATGAACCGGCTTATTGACTGTCGAAAAGCATTCACTGTTGGAAAGTCAAGGGCTTCAAGGGATCGACCTTGACATTTTTTTTACAATTACTATAATGTTCAGGTTCTTTACAACATCCTTGCCTTGGCAAAAAATAATTGGCGCCCGGAGTACATTGCCTATTATAGGAACAGCGCAAAGGCAAGCACCTTCCGGATCGGACACAGCCTGGAAATTGACTTACCGACCGCATATCGGGGCAGGGTAACATACATCACGCAAACGTTAATTGTCTGTATCAGGTCGTGACAGAGAACTCTACAAAAGTGGTTTTTTTTTTATTTCGGAGAAAATTTATAACATCAAGCATGATCCTTGAGCCTTGAAATGTACAGTGTGGTGCAAAAAGAAGGAAACCCACTTTTGACAGCTATTTTCACCTACTTGTTGAGCATATTTCAACAATTCAATTTAATGGTATTAAAATATTAATCTTTAAACATAAGTGACTAAAAATCATTGCACATGCATATTTTTTTCTCTACCAGATACTTGATTTGAAGACCAAAAACCCCACTGCACTAGACTTAAACGTGGACAACAATGATTTTGGTGACTTGTATTTAATGAGCATAATAACTCTATTCTTGATATTTATTAAAAGGTTTTTTTTTATCACGTATGGTTTAAGAGTTATACTTCACTACATTATAAAAAGAATTCAGTTCAAACAAGTTAAATAAGTAGGTTAACATTCCCGTCACTAGTGGGTTTCTATCTTTTTGCACCATCCTGTATATCCCCCTCGCAATCACTTTTCGAGTTTTACATCCACGATGTACTTCTGTTATACATCCACTATTTCCTGTAGCTCTGTTATATCTAAGCACGCCTCTGACGCTCCCTGTTGGTGAAAATATTTGAACTGGATATCGACACATTTGACACAGTTTCTGAAAACAGGTTGCAGGGGAAGCTCCAAGCCAAATTTACCTTTTTCTATGGTTATTAGGCCAAGCAGATCGGTGTTCATAACCGATCATATCCGCAATCGAAATAATTGGGGAAATTGACAAATAGGAAACAAACTCTTCCAATAAATCGACAAGATCGATCGACCTCGTATTTGGTCGTGACATATCTGGACCAAAAAATCCGCTGGACTTAAAAAAAGAAAGTACCCGGTATAAAGTGAATATGGCCTACATCTCTACGGGATGAGATGGCATTTTACACGCACAAACATATGTTGGTAATTAGATTGAGTGAATCAAACATGAAAAAAGAAATGACACCAAGTCTGACGGAACTCTTTTATAGACGTATCGTCTGCAGGTAAATGGTGCGCAAGGCCTAGGGGAAACGAGCACCGTGTATAGGAAATAGTATTCTGCAGGAAATGAAAAGCACATTGGATGCCTTTAGCGTTTGACCAATGACTCGCAGAAACAAAATCTTTGTGAATGTCTCTCAATTCGGGAACTTTCATGAGTCAGTTCTGAATTTCGACAACACAGAGCAATATTACTCATGACAACTCAGCCCCTTTTCCAAAACCTTTATTTCATTGGACAAAGACTTCATTGTTGAAAAGGATTTTTTTCTTGGAGTGATATAGCGACGCCAAATGCTACTTGAAATCCCTCCACTGATTTTTTACCCTGCTCAAGTACCTGTCTTTAAAGGTATACCTGTTTTTAAAGGTATACCTACCCTTTGAGGGTGCCTACCCTTTGAAGGTATACCTTACCTTCGGAGGTACCTAACCTTTGAATGTACCTAACCTTTGAAGGTACCTAACCTTTGAAAGTGACAAATGTTTGAAGGTACCTAATGTTTGAAGGTACCAAACCTTTGAAGGCAGTCCCTAGCCTTTGAAGGTACCTAATGTTTGAAGGTATAATGTTTGGAGGTACCTAACCTTTGAAGGCGCCGAACCTTTGAAGGAACCTATTCTTTGAAGGTACCTAACCTTGGAAGGACCCTAAAACTTTGAAGGAACCTATAACCTTTGGAAGTACCTAAACGGTTGTTGACCTCCCATCTTGCCTTGACTTAGCAAGAAAATGCTCCAATGGATCAATTTCAAATTCGCTGCGGGAAATGCGTCTTAAGGCATGAGTCTCGATGTCTTGAGGAGATTTGCAAAGCCTAGGCTTCGCCTCCGGGATCGGGTTTATCTCTGGATTCAGAATCAGTTAGAAGCCTTGAATACCCCCAAACCAAAGGCCAATATCCATTAATTAAGCCTTATCTTCGTGGGATTTAATGTTCCTGTAGCAGACTATATTGACTCATTCTGACGTTGGAGTCTCTCAACCCAACATCTCGTGACGCCACAACCGACCATGAACACGAAGTTTCAGACCTCTCCAATAAGTAGCAGGCAGCCGTGTTAGTCAGACAGAAACACATAGAAAAGTAGGGCAGCATTGAAAATGACTAGCAGGAATAAAAGTTTGCATAAGCTTTTGCAGTTGCAACTATACTACTCCATCAGGTGCAGCGGAAAGGGGCGTCATCATGCAAGGTTTATACACAGTCTAAACAAAAGAATAATCAAAACACTCCATCTACACTATAATTTCACAGGTAATATCAATCGATGTGAACAATGTGGCGGCAACATGCCATGTCTTTTGCAAGGCATGGCGCATACGACATTCGCACCCATGCATGGCAGCGAAACCACAGGGGATTGGTACGCAAGTTCAACCCCCTTCTTACTCGCGCCCACCGAAAATTATAAATCTGGGTCGCAGATGCCCAGATAAAAAAACTGGAGCTGACCCGGTAAATGATTTTGTTTTCATAAACCACATGGCGCAGATGTGCTATACTGATGTCCCGTGGTCGGCTGGTATAATAAAGAGAAGCAGTTAGCTCAGCTTTCCCCCAAATGAATTAAAGTCAATGTTGAGCTCCACGTGTGTATTTTTCAGTTTCTCTGTTAATTTTAGCAAAATAATATTAAAGTTCAGTTGATTGGTATCATTTAAAAAAAAAAAGGTTACTAGGTCAGAAGGTCTCGAATTTTGAAGCCTAAGCCGTTTGAGTGAATGGTTGTGCCTTTCCTAAATTAGGTCAAAGTTACTCTGGGCACTTTATTCGGTATTAAATCAAGTCCAAAACTGTAGGGTCTTACCCGTTGACTTTAGTAAGAGCATAGCACACAGAAGGGGCTTAAAATAAAAGGTTTCATAAAAGAAAACTTACCTATACAGCTGTAGCCGTTACTGGCGACTCGCATACCTTCCGGGCAGATGCACATGACGTTATAGCGCCCCCGCTCCTGGCATCCGTAGGAACAGCGCATAGACTCGCACCGCCTGTCATCTGCCGGTGTTTAAAACAAACAAAAAATTGTCGTTTTATCAATGAATGAAACAAAGTAGCACCAAAGGTTAACAATTGGACCCCCAGATATTCAAATTAACATCTGTTTTCCTCAAATAGAAAAGTTAAGTGCCGATTTAGAATCGATTACTATGTGGACGAGTAATGTTCAACTTGATGTATTGTGCTCTACCGCAAATTCTGTTGATGAGAACTTGTTCAATGCACTTCTGTTATTCAATATTTACCATTCATCGCCCATTCTGATAAACAAGTGAAGTGCATTTGCGAAAGGACAAGTGATTTCAAGTTTCGAAAACAACAACCAAGCCACAATCACGATATAGACAAAAAAGTGGTATCGCTTTGTGTCGAAAGCATCTGGGAAAAAAAAAGCTAAATCCAGCAAGCTGCTTCCACCTGTGAAAAGCATTAGTTGCAGCTTCATTATAGAATCGTCCAGGGACTACGAACGAGTTTGTAAACGCCGTCACACTCGCTTTGCTAAAGAAAAATACAATTCCGAGATATCACAACCGCGACTGAGAACTTAACCACATTTCCTGTTGGTATTATAACACTTAATGGGCCTCCCTTGGTCCTATGTAAGTGTCTTTACAGTTTATACATTGTGGTGTAATATAATAAATTTTCATGTTTGATCCGACCAGGCGTGATAGAGCCGGTCAATTTCAACAAACTGTCACAACTGTTTAAAATTGTACCAATTTTTTTTCCAAATAGGAATGTGTACTTGATGGGAATTTCTTGGTGCTGCAGTGGCCGACCTGAGGTGCATTTACGCCCCCGCGGGAAACATCTAAGCCCGCCAGGTGCGAGTAACGATGCTAGCCAGGCTCTCAATTACACCCATCGTGTCCACTGGGACCTCCCATTAAATGTCTGAGGTTCACCCCTAACGCTCACAACGAGAACAAAAAGAAGAGAGACATCAACGGCACATTACGGTGAACTGTTCCCGCGGGAAGACTTGTTACATACTTGCTGGGTCCCATCACGGCGTGCTCTGATCTAACTCAGGGGAGGGATTTTTGGCTGGAGGGTTCGGCTGCACTTCCAGCCCTCACAACATGAATGTTGCGGTAGGGATTTACATAACGACTGGGCGTGAAGAAGACCTACGAGGTGCGAGTAACGATGCTAGCCAGGCTCTCAATTACACCCATCGTGTCCACTGGGACCTCCCATTAAATGTCTGAGGTTCACCCCTAACGCTCACAACGAGAACAAAAAGAAGAGAGACATCAACGGCACATTACGGTGAACTGTTCCCGCGGGAAGACTTGTTACATACTTGCTGGGTCCCAACACGGCGTGCTCTGATCTAACTCAGGGGAGGGATTTTTGGCTGGAGGGTTCGGCTGCACTTCCAGCCCTCACAACATGAATGTTGCGGTAGGGATTTACATAACGACTGGGCGTGAAGAAGACCTACGTGGTAGAACCGCTTGACATTCCATCATGTCAAAACGTGCGTTTACTCCGAGTGATAGAAAAACAATTTGTTCGTACCCTTAGGGCTCGACCGTCAGATGAAATTGAAATGTGAGAATGTGGCGCCAACCACACATTTTCCTAGCACTAGGTCTCCGAGCAGTATCAAAATCCATGTTGAGCTTTCTCGGTCAAAGAGGGTCAGTCTAGTGTCCTCTCCGTACGTATCTCACTGACTGACTGACTATAAACTGGCGGTTACTTGTGGGCCGGGCAGTGCTATTGTATAGGATTACCCAGTTCCGCCAATGACTTGGCAAATCCGGCCCAACGAGTGGATCAGATACATGAAGACATTTTAGCCATTCTGAATCGATTTAAGAGGATAGTATATGCACTGGGACCAGTTTTGCTAAGTTTGCTATTTTTTTTTTTAAATTCTGATTATAAATTAGAGATGAGCTCCTGGATATAAATACCGTCTGGAACAGTAGAGACTTTGTGAACGCATTCAGGCTTCCTCAAGGCCTCAATTTGCCACTAATTTACTTGCAATTAGTGCAGACTATAACTTGGGAGGGAAATGCGCTGTTTCAAAGAAACGACCGAAGTTCAGGCGCAAGACATCACTGCCACCTTTACTCGCGGCGTTCCCTTTGGTGCGCGCCGAGCGTCTTTAATTTGAATTTGCTGACAGATTTAGAATCTGCGAAGCGGCAAACAATTCGTGTCGCGTCGACTGTCAAGAAGCTGTAAAACTTTAACTTTGACTGTATATAGAGTTAGGACCCAGCTTTATGCTTGGACGCACCGGTTCTGTACCCAGAATTAACCTCCACTGGTAGCAAACGATTTTCTGGTAGACTTACCTGTCAGCTTCAGTTCACAACTTTTAATTGCTATATAGGTTTTATGCACAAAGTAAAGTGAGAAGACCTTTTAAGCGAGACCACATTACGGTTTACATCCTTAAAAATAAATATTTTTTTCTTTCTTGAAATGCCCTGTTAAACAAGGATTGGAGATATATACTATGTTTATGTTTTCCTTTAAACCCGAAAGCCAGTCATCCGGTTTGTGTTTAATAAAACTCCCGGGTTTCGGGCCTGGGTATCTTAATTAAAATGATCTTGGGTTGATACAGACCAACCGTTACGATGTCACGCCGAGCTCCTCGGTCTGAATACCGAGGTACCTGGACGAAGATGCCTAACTCTCTCATCAAATTCAAATGGAAAACGTATCAGCTAAGACTGAGAGCTCGTTGAAATCAAGACACAAGACAGAACCACACCTAATCAAATCTTTGTCAATTTTTGTTTTGCAATTACTGTTTTGCAAACTCCTTGAAATTGGCCTTGTTAAAATGGGGCTAAAACTTGAAGTTGTTGTATATATAGAACCATTTTTTTCCAAACGAAGGTTCAAGTTTGTTTGACTACCAATCAATTACAAAGTAGGTCCTAACACTCAAACACACCAGTCAAATTTCGGAGCAGGTGTAAGAGGACACATTCTTCGTCATTTAAAAAACGACACATATCCTTAGAATCGGGTTAAACCTTACAGATCCGGCCCAATGCCTCGCAATATGGCAAAGGATTTGCTTCAGAGAGTTTCGTCCAGGTAATAATCTCGCCAAGATAAGGTCAGCGATGTAACACGTCTCGTAAGATTGGCTATGCGTGCAATCAAAAAAGAAGAAGAAGATACAAATCTTATTTATTTTTCCAATTTGGAGACTATGCATGCAGCTCATAAGACTTGCCAACTGTGACTTGACAAGATACAAATGAAGCCTTCGGGTAGTGAGACATTGGTGTTTTTACAACTGCTCCAAACTATGAGACCTCAATGTCGTCCGGCCTCAATGTACCTTGGAGATGACATTTGATTGATAGGAACTGGTAAATGATTGCCTAATTAATTAAACTGAAGGGCATCTTTGGCACTTGCGGGATACGCCACGGGATCATGGCAGTCACTTATTAAAGAGGAGGTGTCAAATGTACCTTGAAATATCACGATTGATTGACGTCGTCTGGTAAATGATTGTTTAATTAATTAAAAAAGGAATTGCACGCTTGATGATATTGTTAATATTGCTAACGTTCCAAAGTCCCAAGCGAAAACAAAAATTCATATTGGCATTTGTTTGTTTGTCCGTCCTAATGGGTAAAAACAAACGATGCTCAACAGTGACCTTTTTTGTGACTTTGAAGTGTCGAATGTACCTTGAAACAAAAAAGGAATGATTGATGTCGTGTAGCTAATGATTGTTTATGTAATAAAAAGGAACTGCATGATTGACGATATTCATTACGAAGCTTATTAAGTTCAAATCTCAGAGGAATTTCATGTTAGCATTTCCTGATCTGTCCTACAGACGATCGATCGGTAGAACAAGTCCGCTACTCAATCACAAAATAACCTTCTTACTTTCAAGCTTTTCTCAATTTATTTTGTAACGAAAAAGATAAATCACAATAAAAAATAACGGCAAACAATTGTGCTCACAGCTGGGTTGCTTTAACTTGAACATCGCCTGACTAAAATGTCATTGGTCGTGTTACTGAACAGAACACCGAAATAAAACCTCCAGTCTGTAATCTGTTTACATTATTTAATTTCACATCATGACCTGTTCAATTTTCTGTGACAGGCCTGCAGGAATTGAGTGGCTGCGTTGCCTCTGTCAGACTCGCTCTGCCGAAATTGCACTTTGACGGATAGATTAGCCTGTCCGACATTTTTTTATCGTGATCAAAAACAAAAAATGCAGAAGGAAACACCTGGCCCTGTCCTTTCACATTGGCTGTTTATCTTTAAAATTGCTCTGTTTTTCCCAGTATTGCTGTTTTGAGGGAACCTAATCGGTCCCTGAATGTTGAGGCAACCAAACTTAAATCCACATTACACTGTTTTTATTCAATTAGAAATGTTTTCATTATTTCAGGATTGTAGGGAGATACGTTGTCGGTTGAAACATACTACAAAGGGGTTGTTTTCGTAAAGTTTAAACCACGTGGTGGTTTAACTACTTGCTAAATTGGGAAATCACTTTCCGTTTTACTTTGTATGACATTTTGCCGACAAGCATTGCTTGTTTTATGATGGGGAAGTCATGTGACATTATGGCACCGGAACTCAGCCGGTGGAAATTTGGAATGAAAGCGTGTACTCTAAAAACGTTGCCGGTCAGATTTGAACCGGAACTGGGTTTTGTTGTGGGGCCTGACATTTTTCCGTGTCAAAAGTGACACTTTTCCGGGCCAAAATGACATTTTTCCGTGTCAAAAATGACACTTTTTCGGGCCTCAAATGATACTTTGCCGGGTCAAAATGGCACTTTTCCGTGTCAAAAATGACACTTTTTCGGGGTCGAAACGACACTTTTAACGTGTCAAAATGACACTTTTCCATGTCAAAAAAGACACTTTGAGACTTTTCAAACTGTCGAGCCCCGGAGAAAGCGGGTTCCGGGTAAAAGCGTTGAACAGTTCCATGATTAAAATGAACAAAAACACCAGATTTGCTCCGAAAAAATCCTTGCATTTTATTTTTAACAAAATATGAATAACCAAATAGGTACCTGACTGAGGCAAGTTCTTCCCTTCATTTACCTTTCAAAACGTATTCATGTGATGCACGATCATGAATTGAGAGGCCTTGACGGAACTTTGAAGTGCTTGGTATGATATCATAAACATACTTACACATGCAAGAGCTCTTATCGCTCCGGAGCGTGTAGCCCTCTTCACAGTAGCACCGGTAGCTGCCCATGGTGTTCATGCAGCGGTGCTGGCAAGGCCGGCTACTGCATTCATTGACGTCTGAAAAAAAGAAAAAAAGATTAAGGACACAAAGAATGTTAAGAATGAATTATTATGTTTTTGGAAATACGGTTATCTTCATCCGACAACACTGTGGTCAAGGGGAGACCTTTCAAGTGCTACTTTTCTCAACTAAGTGGCACATTCTTCATGAGAGTGGCATCAAGATTACGAAGAGGTTGAGCAGGAGGAAAGGGTGAAGTTTCTCAGAGTTGTATACCTTATTGACTAAAAACTTGTTGAAGAACTAGATCGCTAATTAAAACTTGATGTTGAAAGTGGTACAACCATTAATGAGCGGAAGGACACAATTTGGACACGCGTATCATTAAGTAAATGAATTATCTAAGTTTTTGCGAGAAAGGATGCAGCCTCACCTATACTATAATTAGGTCTTAAATCAATTCCTTAGTTATCGGCATCAAAAATCAAAACAATCAACACATGTTACACTTCATAATTAAGAACAGACTGCTCTGTGGTTTGAAGATGCACAGGCAGGATTTACTACCAAGGAAACGCAGCAATCTTCGCAAGTTATTTCAAGTGTTTGAAATTGAATCTCGTTAGGGAAGTCCAGAATTTACGGTAAAGGGGAAATATCTTAAGTCAGAAAATCCTTCGGGAGTGTGGCGCATCCATTCAACTCTTCTTGATGTTTCTTATGGAGTGATATCAGACGCCATCGCAGTTACTCTTCCATATTATTTTGCTTGGAACGACAAACTGAGGATCGCAACTAATACAAGTAAAATCATGTTTTAATTAGTTCGGACAAACGCACTCTGTGTTTATTCCAACAGGGATATATAGAGTCCATCAGGGATTTTGAGCGGGTAACTGTCGAGCATCCTGTTTACCATTTTAAGTCCTCTGTGACAACATTCATGTATACAACATTTTTACAGAGGTCAACTAAATCTGATCGAATCAAGTAATGAAATTAGTAGAGAGGGATTGATAGCTGTTAGCGTGCTCAACGTGGTAAGCTTTCTTTAACAGTTACTGAATGAGAAGCAGGCCAGTTCCTGTTTGCTTAAAACCACACTGCTCTGGTCGGGAGACCAACAGCTCCGTTTCGTGTAGGCACTTAGCGGAGGAAAGAAGTGAACCCTCCTGAAATAAAATCACAGACTCTGGCCAAGTCTGGAGGAAAAACACTCGGGCAGAAAATAGCACAAACTTGGAAATTGGTTATTATATCAAATAATTCGGGACGGTTAAAAGGTGCTTTTCTCACAGGTTGCCAGACGTGACTTTTTGAACCCTATTTACAATTACATCCCTCGAAAACTTTTTTAGAGACCTATTAGCGACACGCACAATGTTGTTTTGGGTTTCTTTCTGGTGAATTTTTTGATCACGGCTGGTTCCTTTCACTCAAAGCACTGGCAGTATAATGGGGTCGGCTGGTACTTTGTGGCAACCATAAAGTGGCTGTATGATTCCGACGGGGGCATTCTTACAAAAGTGTGCTTTGACAGAACTTTGACCCCAACAAGTACATTCGACTTTCTGTTGTTCTCGTACGGAGGATTTGAGGAATCCTCTAAACTTGGGTTCGCACGAAATGAGGTCACCACAAACACGTCCAATAGTGATTGGATTCACTGGAACATCACAGCTCAGCAAAAGAAAAACTCGAAGAACTGGATTTTTCCCCCTGAAGTAAAATTTGCCTGCCAATAGACGATATGCATCTATTTTAACAATAAGACAGGATCTACATGTATGTTCAGTTGTCTCCTATATAACGTCTTAAAAGTTTTCTCCTGAAACTTATTAAGAATTGACTCCAATACTCAAGTTTTTGAAAGATACATTGTGACAATAAACATTTAAAAATTACTCAATTGTTGGGGATAGGCAGTAAAGCAAATCAGGTACCCTTGGAAAGCTACACCTGCTCCAAAGGTATCATATTGCGGAAAGGCTCTTGAACTCATGCTCTGACATTTCATGTACTGCACGCATATCCTCCTAGTCCTAATGGTTCTCGTACATACAAAGGCCTTGGGTTGCTGCACCTTTTAAAGGCCATTAAGTGGACACTGCAGGAAGCAATCAATCGAATGACATTGTTCGTGGTAACCAAATTGTTCCGATATTAGGTGACGTTATGTGACCCTGTCGGTAGTTCGCTTTGATTGTAGCAGCAAAAAAAACCGATGCTGAAGTCATAGACAGAATCGAAAATGGTCGAGTACCTTCGGCAAGACAAGAGATACGAAGATGCAATTATTAAGTCATTTAAGTTTTCACCTGTTTGGAGTTGGATTATTGCGTTCGCATCATCGTGATTCGAAGATGATTTAGGATTGATTTAGTGCAACGTAAAATCAAAATAATAATGGAATGCGAGTCTAGTTGAAAGCCAAAACTATCGGTGTGTGTTTTCCGCATAGTTGACATGTTGAAAAGAGTGTAGGCCCTATGGCATCTCACTTCTCATTCTTCGTCTTAAATACTTCGGAAAAAGGTTCTTGACTCTAATTGAAAGTTGAAACCAATTTTGTTCAAAGACCCAATTAGATTTACGAGCTTCTAAGACTGATCTTACACATCTCCTCCAACTTTGGGAAGCAGGATATGAATGACTTAAAAATAATGGGATCCAGTGAAAAGACTCGGGAAGAAAGATAACGCTGATCCACACGGGTCGAGGTCAACAGGTGGGCCGGGTATTAATGCCTCAGACGGATTCGTCTGGCCGTGACATTAATTTCGGCTTCCCGGTAGGAACCTTTGCACGAGCAGTCGTTTACTAGATAACTGATGCGGGCCAGGTAGGCCTTGCTGCCCCGTGTTTGTACCGGCTGAGATTTTAGGTTCAAGCAAGGTAGTCAGTATTTGAGGCTAAATTAGGGCCTGTTCTGTCATGATACGGTGATGCTAGGACAGATAATGGTGTGAAGTCCCGGGCAGAGATGAGGACGTTCACTGCAGGGTGCCTAAGGCAAGAGCATCGGGAGTAGCATAACAGGGAAAAGGCCGCCAAATTCTCCCACGTCTTAATGTTTTCAAACTCACGTTTCTAAACCTCGGCTTCGCTCAGGAATCGGCTACAGAGACAGCTTCAAGCTGCTTGAGGGAGGCTCCGGCTCAATATCATAGGTCCATGTTATCTTATCAGGAACAGGTACACCAAGTGTTCAATAATATGCCAACAATTAGACAACAAATGTCCATTTGGTTTGGGTTTCAAGGCTTCGAAATTGATTTTGAAGCCGAATCGAGACGTAGCCCACAATGTCTCAACTTAAGTGTTGTATTTAGTATGGTGCAAGGAAATAACAGCAGGAGAATCAAATGCTACTCTTTAATGTTGTGATTGAAATTTGCTAAGAGGAAATACGCTCCTGTAGAGAAACGCAGAGAGACAAAATTATAAATTCCAATGGTTTCATTTAGGGAAAGCAGCACTTGCTTAGCATCATGTGGTTTGAGCTATATTCAGATTCAAATGCGGAATCTATGGATACAATTTTTGAAGAGCCGATGACAGGTGCATGGTAGAGCATACTGCCCATGATTTAATGAAGTTTAATCAGAATGTCGACTGCACCAAAATAAAACAACAAATCATAGATCAAGGCATGCGATCAGTTTATCGCATGCCAAGGCTGCAACGAGAGTGTACATGAAAGTGCTCCAGTACGTGACGATATGAAGGCCGCTGTGTTGCATGCTGTGTTTAGTAATACCATGCCAGAAAGTCGCAGATGTCGAAGTTTTTGGTCAAGCTCAACACATCAGACATTGAACCTTAAGCTAAATGAGATTTGGGGCTGTATGGTTGAGTGTGCAACTTGGGGGATATTTTTTTGGATACTAAATGCATGGAAATAGAATGCTCAATGTGAAGTGAGAATCTTAAATAGAAAAGGCATGGTTCTGAGACCTAGAAGGTCGACGTTTCGATCAGTATGTTATGACCATCATCAGCAGAATCCATCGTAGGTTGTTCAAATCAACGTCGCTGTTCTAAATCTATTGCACTGGTACATGTACGTTTTAAAACTCAGGACAGCCCCAAATTGTTAAGATATAAAGGAACCAATACGGGTTAGTATTGTTAGAGGGGCCACAACTTGAGTACTGGAGCTATAAAACATTCCCGGGTACCATTTGTGTCGGGAAACAACATCCAAGAGCAAACATTAAGCCATCCCTTTTCCAACACGTCACCTCCCTGAACCCCACACCGGAGAAAATGGGTTGGTGTTTGTCAGGTCAGCGACCTCTGCGGGGCCAGGGCGACCTCAGGGTTGCCCCCCTTACAATTAGCAAGATTGTTTAGGTAAATGTATCCAGAGAGCCGCCTGATTTCTGGCAGATGAGAGGGGGAGAAGTGGGCCCACGAGTTTGCACCAACTCCATGGAGTTCGTCTGTCAACTGCGCGTATCGACCCATCACGACGGTGAGGGCTGAAGAGGCGGTCGTCGGGCCAGACGCCGCTGAGCATTTCCACCCTCGGCACACTGCGCCTCGGTTTGTTGACATACGAGATCTCGATACCATTCAAAAGTGCGGGACTGATTACTCTGAATGTGGTGTTAGTCTTATACAGTCTAGAGGAAACAGAAATCTGGCTGGCTATAATAAAAGGTTGAAATGTTTGCCAAGGACTTGAGAATTTTGAGGAAATGGACGTTTATTTGGGTTAATAAGATCAAAGGTCCTTTTTTTGGCATACGTGTTAGATTTTCCATTTCAAAATGCCGGCTTGGCTGACATAAAATGAATGAGATATTGAAGCAGGTAAAACAAATGATAACATATGTATGTTGTTATAAATTGGGCTCAACATCAGATAAATTTGACAGGCAATAGTCTAGTGAGAATGCAAACAATGAAGGAGACTACAAAAAATTTAACTAGACATTCTGACGACAAGGTAACTTTGAGATAATAATATATGAGAAAATATCATTCCACTCTTCATAGTATCGTGAATCCCGGGACATACCGTTATTTCGTTTTACCGTTTTGCATTTCCTCAAAACAAAAACAGTAAACAAACCATTGACCGTTTTGTCGTTTTACAGTTTTGTAAAACGGTCAAACGGTAAAAACGGTAATACGGTTTCTGTTTTTTATAAGTAATAAAATATAATACATTATAACATAACGATCATTTTGTTTTTGTTTTGTACACAAACACAACAAAAAAACACAAAAAATCAGTATATTGAATACAGACTTTTTTTTTTATTTCAGTGTCATAGTGAACAGTCCGTGGTGTGGTGCATGGTGCTGGTGCTGGGCAAGGGGGGGATGCTTTACATGAAAAAGTGTTACCTCGGCATGTGCGGCATAATGCGTGGTGTGATTCCTGACCCCCTTTCCCCCCTCCCTCTGGAGTGATTGTTGCAGGGGGCTTTAGTAAGAGTTAAAGCAAAAAATGCGTTACGAAACTTCAAGGGGACATTTACTACTTCAGGAGGATATTACGTTTGACGATTGAAGAAGAAGGAGTTGGATTTTTGAGAAGAGCGCGGGTTCGGCATAGCCAGTTCGAACCAAATCGAAAACTATGTCGTGAGAAGAGGAGAAATGTGAGGAGGGTAATTTGTCTCGATCAATGACCGGTGCATTAACATTCAATTTAACATTCTATTTGCATTGCCTAATTCCAAAAATGGTCGACAAAAATGGTGACAGGGCTATTTGACGTTTTTTTTCATTGTGTTCTTCTTAAAAAACAACACTCTGAAAATGAAGCAACTAACCGTTTATCGAAAAACACAATCAAAAAAAACAACAAAAAACCTTTGTGTTTTTGTGACCTAATACCGTTTTGTTTTTTAAAAAAAAAAAAAAAAAACGAAACGCGTTGTTTTTTTTTTTTTTGTTTTTGGCAAAACGGTAACGGTAAAACGAATGTAACAGTATTATCGTGCCCGAATGGAGCTTTGCAGAATATCACTTACAAAAACATATTTCAATAACACACTGAGCATACAGTGTTTACATGTCGGTGAAGGGCAAAACCTAATGTTGATTTATATCATCCCGACGCAAATTCCATCTTATGAATAAGAATATATTTCCTAACCGATAAAATTGACTCGGTCCGCTGACTGTGAAGAAATAATTTGGTGAAAGACAAGACACCGAAACGAAGATATACGACAGTTGCCGACCCACCAGTACTTAAACTTCACACTAGTATAGGCGGATACAAGGATCTCATATTTAGCACACTGCACTTTCAGATTGTGCAAAAAAAGATGCTATGGGGATTATTGAGAGGCCTTTGATGACTGACTGTAATTCATAGCACTGATATTATTTGAGTGACACTTAAATAAGAAGATTATTTTGGCTTTGTGGGAAATTATCTGGTGCCGCACAAACCGCCTCGGGCTTTCTGATTGACAGATTTCTGCAGGGTCAAATATCACTTTTCTGGACCGGCCCTAGCCTCTTGGTCATAGCTTTTAAAAGAAGTTCACACCCCGTGGGCTTTTTTGGACCGGCAACACTTAACATGTGTTTGACATTTCACGGGTGCGTGGGCGTAGCCTTGGGCCAGGGTATAGATGGCGTGGTAGACGGTCATTGCATAATTATAGTCTTCAATTCTACAATTTACTTTTACATCAATCTTGATAACATTATACCAAGAAAATGCAACCGGGCCTAAAACTTGAATTTCATGTTGCGAGTCTGCACTTAACGTGGGCATCTCAAACGGCCACACAGTATTATATTCCGATGTGTGCTGATCACTACTAAAATCAAAACAACTTAGGCCTATTCATGAGTGACTGCAAAGTGCAAACTCAATATATTCACACCAACTTGTTGATCCAGTAGTGGAGGAAAACATGCAGCACAGCCAACGTATACCGCAAAGTTCATCATGATGAGGCTAGTTGTACCATTCCAAAATATTAAGTACCAACAACGATGAATAGAGCCCCTCTAAAACGAAGACAATGATCATATTAGTCATGCGGCCAAACAAACAACATGCAACACACATCCGACAGGCATTTAAAAAATGGCCAGAAAATCCAAAGAATTCACCCAAAAACCTTCGACTACGCAATCCTCAATTATTTCCTGACAGCAGGAGATTCTCCAAAATCCAGCGAGCCAGTCTACTATGAAGTATTGCATTATACTCCCAAGGGCAAACTTATAATTACTGTCATACTTGGGAACGCTACCCGTGTCTGGATTTAAACCAGGGAGCCGTAGAATAAGGCTAGCAAACCTCCATACTATGGAAGAAACAACAGGATAAATCGCTGGCAGACTTGTCAACTTTGGTTCCCTTCTCAAGACCCTTTTTTGGAGGCAGACATTGATACGGTCAGTAGCAAACGCCTCTGGCTAACGGACTAACTAAAGTTTGAAGCATATAGCCGTGTTGACAACTGACTAAATCAAAATACCTTTGGCCATATCCCATGTCTGTCATAAAGGATAAGCCCATCCAAAAGTACGGGGGGAGGGTTCATTTTTGAAATGTCACAGTATTCAAAGAATACATAATTATTAGAATTCTTGAGCATTATAATTATTGAGCCTCTAATACAATATAATAACCAGTACCGCGTATATATGTGCAACACAGTGGTGTTCTTTAAAAGTTGGAAGTAAGATATTTGGGAAATGAAGTCGCAGTTATATACGGATGCGCTAGCCACTGTTCTTAAATCGCTGCGAGGTTATTGGCAATAGGTCACTTCATGTCATGCGAACGGTGTCCACACTAGTCTACAAGTTATGGGGAATACATTGTCCACTGCAGACTCCCAATGGACTTCCAATTAGTAGGGGATCTGAATTGTACCTAAAAATAACTTCAGGTTAATGAGGTCATACTCGAAAGAGGAAGCCGAGGGATAATCTGAATGGGATTTATTACCGAATGGGCTAAAATTGGCAACCGAAGAAGCATGAGTAATGCATTACAAGGACCAGGTACCCGACCTAAAGAATTTTGACCATTCACTAAAAGATCCCCACCTACATCAGTGGCGCCTATTGCAAAATATGCAGCCACTTCAACACGCGCGCGACCAGATGGTATGCGCGCACTAAAATGTTCCCTCGACCAATAAGGGCTGCCGAAATATACGCGCGCCCCAACATTACGAACGCGTGAAACAGGCGTGTTTGAAATACTTGAATGTCGTGTAATGGTTCTTTACTGTGTTTTACAGATAGGTCTAAACCATAAAGGCAGTTTAAAGTTTCAAAGAGCCCAGGTCCAACAAAGACTTGACTTGACACGGTAAAACAAGAGCCTAGCCCTTGTTCGTTATCTGTTAGCCTGACAATATAACGATCAAACTTACTCGAACGTAAAATCGTCAGCAATGACATGTCCCCTCTCATATTAAGATAAGTTTCTGATCCATAATTCCTGAATGGATTATGTATGCCTTTGGACCTCTGCCAAATTTCCCCACTTTTTGTCAGCTAGCCAACCCACGTATGCCTTCCGCTCCAAGCCAGTATACCTCAGAGGTTGGTGCTAAGCACTGACGAAAAGGAACTCCTGGCATTGTAGACACTGATCTCACTACCTGGGGGACCGTGCCTTTTCTTTTTCTTAACTGTGGAAATTCAATATTAGCATTTATCAGGCGCGCTGCTTTGATACCTTGGAATGCAGACAATGGGTACAGGTATACAATCCCAACCGAGGGGGCTTGGGTAAAGGGTCTTGACCCCATGAGGGTATGTCACAAGATCCGACAAGCAAAGTTTTTTTACTTGGTATGAAGTGTAATTGATTGCCCAACGCATATCGGTAACTTCCATTGTTTGGTTACAATGATGAGGTCAAAACCCTCAGTGTGAAAAAAAGGGGAACGTTAGAAAAAAAACTGCTTGCCATCATAATATTGTATCCCATCAGTCGTATGGAATTCACAGTTCCTGTAGTTGGTAAAGGTTTGAGAACAAATTCACCAACTTTTTGGAAGATTTTGCCCAAAAGTGAAAGCACTTTGCGTTGGGTAAAAGAGGTGAGCAACAGTTGCCTATTTTAGATACAGGTAAACACTGAAAAGAAATTGAACAGATCAACTGACCGTCACAGGATGCTAGAGTACAAGCCCGATTAGAATTTCAAATTGCTATTCAGACTGCTGACAGGATTAGAAACGACATGTGATTTTCTAAATTCAATTACATGTGTCTCTCTATGTACGCCACTTGAAAGATATATGAGCACCAGTAACAAACCCCGTCGTTTCAGCTAACGTCATTTTCTTCCGAGAATAACAAGTTGATGGCTGATGTAAACGAAACGAAAATAAAATCAATGCCGAGCTGAGAAAACCTTTGTAACAGTCCGACTGTCTGAGAGGCCATCGTAAATTGGCGGGATTCTTCCAAATAGAAAATTGATGTCATGTTGTTTGGGGGTACATTATCTCGGATACCCAACCCGCTCGTTGTCAGGCAACGGGCGACATGATTGATGTAGGCAGGAATGAACTTCACTGCGCGCACCCATTTTTTTTTCCTTTTACCTGGCGGAGGAAACACTGAGAGAGCAACGCCCCCTGGAGCACTCGTTCAGGCAAGCGCTCAGAATTAAGGGGAAAGCAATTTTCAGGAATAAATGGATTTGGAGGATTAGCATGTTATAGAAAATGTTGTTAAACTGACTTGTTTCACGTTTTGGGCTTGTAGATGCTGGAAAAACTGAGAAAACCATTCATGCTCTTGTAGTCTGGTTCCTTGACCCCACTTAAGATGAAAGAAGCAATTTATAGACATCGGGGAATTGTAAGGTCAGAGCATCAGTCTTTTAGCAGGCTTGTACCCCTTCACATGTGTGTAATCAATTGCAAAGGAATTGCGGAATAACTAAATATGAATAATTAGAAGCAGTTTTATAATAAGCCATGCAGTTTTCTCCAACGCTGGCCGGCCGACCAGCGTTGGAAAACTACACTTTTTCTTGAAAATGTTGGCACACCGGGAGCCACACTTTTACAGGATGCTTTAGACTGTCATTCCCTAACAAATCTAGTCAGGTAAATCGCGATAATTTGATCATTTTTTATGTTTGCAATTGTTGAATCTTCCTTTAACGAACGAAGAGTTTCAAGACTTTCCGAAAAGGACCAAGCAGAATAGAGCATTTGAAATTGGTATCAGAAGATGCATCCGCAGGGCTTACTCAAGCGGATGGTCTCATTTTGGATGTGCCTAGCAGATAGTTTACGCAACCAGATTTCCTTGAGTTACGGGCAAGGCACAAATTGGGACTAATGTGCCTCTAGGACATAATTATATGAGTGTGACTAACGAATCTATTTTAACGAATATGCCCATGGAGCTGGTGATTACAAAGAATCTTCGACGGTGGCTAGCCCCCAAGGAATGCGAGGTTTCATTCGCATGCACTTGTCGAGGACAAAGTCGTTTTTTTACCTCAACAGTTTTGCCATAAAAAAGTTTTGCCACGGCGTGTGTGAGGATGAGCGTCTATAACTTTAACTCGTTCAAAACGGACCTTGAAAGTTCGAGGGTGTGTGTGAGCTTGGGCGTCTAGATGGTAAAAAAAGCCTGTTCGGCAATAATTAAATGATTGTTATCTTTTTTTTCATTTAAGCAAAACTGTTAAAAAGTGTTGGTTGAGCCGCGCATGCGCAGTTTGGTTTCCCGTCGTGCATGTTAGGAATTTACAAAGCACGTTCTCGTGATACGGTTGTTTTCAAACTTTGAAATTGAGAGAGAACTCACTCGACGTGATTCATCGAAATGAAATTACGCGAGTGCAATTCGGGCAATTAAGAGTTACTCATGAGCGCGGGAAACGAAAATTCGTGCGAATGTTGACGACACAGTACATAATCCTGTATAGAATCTGTAGCCAGATCAGCTAGTGCAGACGGGACGCCGAATCGACGGGGCAAGAAATCGCGGCTGGCTAGATGACGCATGCCTGTTGAAAGTTTTGAGCAGCTGCCGTTGATATTCTCGGTCTGGCGCGATCTGACAGCTTCTTGATCGACGAAGGTATAAAACTTGGTTGACAGTGCATCTTCTAAAGGCCAACCTTATAATTGGCAGCCATTTGGAAAAAGGTTTCGCACATAGCTGCAAATTACATTGGTGTGCTGCCGTCTTGTGAAACCATTCTCCCTTAGGTGTGAAGGTGCAAAAAGGAACCATATCTCCATGATCTTTGTACTTTCAGTTTACCGAAGCTTGGGCCCAAATTTAGAATGGCCTTTCTACTTCTTTTTTTTTCGCGGAGGCCAGTACTAACTTTTACAACCCCTTCTTGTGACAAAGGGCGAAGCATGTACATGTACCTGCATAATTTGGAGTAGCGTTAGCTTTAACAGGTTAAGCAATAACCAAAGTGAGCCGTGTGGTTCATCAATTTGTTGTATACAGGATGAGTAAAAAAACACCGAAACCCAAATGTCGGGACTACTATTTTATTGAAGTTCTGCATGTAGCACTTTCAAAATCTAGGATATGAAAGCCCAATTCATCAGCTTTCTTTTAGTACAAAAATCATTCGAATCACTCATTATTTTTCAAGTTACAAAATTTTAAACACAACCACCGTTTTAAGGTTCTGTCCACGGGTCACAAAAAAGGTGTGCGAAAACAATATTATTCACACACATCCCTATGTGAATTTTTTTCATTTTGTTGAAAGAACACTCATCTCTCTTCTACAATATCCGTCTCAGCATTTTAATATATCTTCAAGAGCTAGATGTTGAAACTATAAAGATGGGCAACTTCATAAACTGCCCTGGATCATGAATGAGCAAGCGTAACTTCCTGTAGATATTCTGGCTGTTTCCCTTTAAGTCAAGTCAAGACATCTGACGGCAATGCAACTCTCATAGGATCCATGTTTCTTCCCCTTTTGATACACCAAACTACACTGACCTTATACACCAAGTTCAGAGAGTTCCATGCGTGTCACAATTCATCTAACTAGCGTGGATTTATGGGGATGAGCCAGCATTATTTCTTAGAGATTTTTTTTGGGAGTATCCATCACATAGGCTTCCCTGGGTTTATCATTCTGGGCATAGCTATCCTTATTTGATTCCACTGTTTCCGCTTGAGCCTAGGCCTACACCCAAAGCTTTACCTAGTACTATAGCCTAATCACTCATTTCACCTGCTTGTATGGTCTTACCCAACCAGCAGTTCTGTCGAGGAACTCGCGTGTCCCATAACAGTAACCATCGTGCAGTGGTTTTCCGAAAGCCGATGAAAGTTACATGAAATATGGTCACATGTATATACACAAACATGATGTCGGGTTTTGTTTATGTGGTGATCGATGTGATTTACAGTCAGGCACATCAGTGACCTGCTTGTGGTTCTCCCTGCACAGGAAGAGAAACATTCATCGGCCCTCGTAGGGAGTCAATAACGGTCTGGACTCTGGAGAGCATTTGGCATCAGCAGTGGGCAACGTGTGTGTTACAGCTCATAACTTGCATCTCAGTTATTACAACATGAATTGCGTGCATTACAAATACATTCCAAATAAACCGCTCCTGAAAATTTCAAGCCAGGAGCTCAGGTAACAATGTCAATGAGACACATACAAAAAAAACCCCATTGCTGACAGTGATTTATAGGGTTAATTCAACCTTTGGAAAAAAGCTATTAATCAGTGTCCTCAATATAACGTGAGCGTGAAGGCAATACATCTTTTTTTTTATTTAAACACATTCACCGCAGCCGCTTGTTTTGTTGACACAATTGTGTTTAAAGTTCACTGCATCCATCGCACGGATTACGTGCAGTGATTGTCAAAATATTCACAGTTAAAAAAAAAATCCTCGTGTTGCGAAGCTTTACAGACTGACGAAATATAGGCTTACACGGTGTGCACTCATTATTATGAAACATGATCGAAGATTGACAAAAACACAGATTTTTTTCTGAAACGAAGTAAACGATTTTTTTCCTGAAAGGAGTGGCTGAAAAATTGCAGAGGATTGACTACAGGGTATATGGCATCCCCAGGTGCCGAGATGACTCACTGCTCTCTGGGGGAACAGTTCAAGTTCTTGGAGGGAAAAGAAGGGGCTGAGAAAGTTTGAACATATACGCAAAGCAGTGGATGTTGTTCATTTTGGCGTTTCCGATGGCTTTTTTTTACCGATAGTCCGAGCCGCAGTCTTGGCCCACGCGGGAATCAACGGCTTGTCACCCTGGAGAGGCGCGGTGCCCTCCCGGTATCTCGCCTTGCGTCCAAGGGCGTCCATCTTAAAGGCATTACAGAAGAGTGGTCACTCAATCGGTGGAGGAATGAAGATTGCTCTGAGTGGATAGGAATGTGCTGAAGGCGTATTTAAAAGAATTACAGATTGGAATCGAGCAATGTTGATAAGCTTAGCCAATCGCCATTTCTGTCACAGTAGGTTATTATCATTGTTAGGTGGGAGATCCTGATTTTTTTCTCCAAACGTCCTTTCGTGCCACGGGTCCAGATCCAAACAAGACTATAGAACCGAGAAAACACAACTGCTTTACACAGCATGCAGTGCACGATTAAGGAAATTAAGATATTATTTTGTGCTTTTCATACATGGGCCTACAAGCAAAAGTTTGACCGAAGTTTGCTCTTTGCCAACTCCACGAGAACCACGGTGAGCTGTATGGGCAACGACCTGGCTAGATCGCACTGCTAATCTCATAAGTGCAAATGAATTAATCATTCCCACTTCTCTTCAGCTTTACCATCCACCACAGTGATTTATGGCGTCCAAGATATTAAATGAATTCAACACTCCAGTTCGTGACTGGAGGTTGAGTGCGAACTCTGACATGCGGGCTCCATACGGTTTTCGTACCACCTTGATCTAGCGCCCGATCGCATTGAAACGATTTAATTGAGGGGGAAACGTGCAGATTAGTCACTTGTGAAAGTGTTTGTAATCTCGAAGGGGTGGGGACGAAGGGGGAACGGTGGGTGTCGATTTAAATGCCTATCGTCTTTATTTGATGCTGAGCAGTGAAGATATAAGAAATCGATGATGAGACGCCGCATGTACAATCAGCCAAATGCATCATACACAATCAGACAAACTTCATGGTTTGCTAAGCAAAACTTCTTATATCAAGCATGTAACTGGGAAGTCACAAAAAACAGGAAATTCAAATCTTTCCAAGACTGTCTTTGAAC
Source organism: Patiria pectinifera (assembly GCA_029964075.1). Lineage (NCBI taxonomy): Eukaryota > Metazoa > Echinodermata > Asteroidea > Valvatida > Asterinidae > Patiria > Patiria pectinifera. The sequence goes on from CM057135.1 coordinate 34,612,137, forward strand.
AGTGTTTTTCTGTTTTTAATGGCACACATGGGAAATAAAAAAGAGGAAATCAGCTCATTATTATTATCATAATTACTATTATTATCATTATTATTTATTCGGCCAACAAATGAACAAAAGTACAATGACAAAGCAAATATATATCATAAAGAAAACAAAAACTGGAAATTGAAAAAGTATAACCAGACAAGACTGATGGGAGTGAAGGATGCGAGAAGGAATGGGCGGGGGGTCGGGGGTCAAGGGGGGGGGAGGGAAGGGAGGGTGGACAGTTTGACACGAGAGAGGAGATAGAGGGACAGAAAACAAGGACAATAAAACATTTCAAACCGGCCAGGGTAAGCAAAAGTGTAGCCAGTTTGGAATGTTTTTTGTCCATGTTTTCTGTCCCTCTATCTCATCAGAGGACTGCATGCATGCTCCCTGGTCTGCGAAGTTCCAAGCAATTTGTCCGATAAGGAGATAATGCAAGTTCGCACATTTAGTTGTAGGCCTACTTCATTTTGGCCAACTTTGAAGGTGTTGCTGCCAGTAGTGGCTCAGTCAAGTATAAAAAAGTCCACAGTCTTAGGTGAGGGAAGTGACAGAAACCGTTGATTTCATGTACATAATTTGCATACATCACAACAGGTTCTTCTCGGTCATTGTCCCATTTAAGGAAAAAAAAAAGGTTTTCGTGTCAGTACCTAGCGGTGTTTTCTGGGTACAAAATCGACAGGGCGTGTTGACAACTTCGCAGTCTGTTGTTTTTATCCGGCGACGGACAAAGAAAATATAGATATGGAAAGGAATTTCATAAACTAAAATCACATTTAACTTGACTTCGCCAGCTGAATTTCCAGGATCAATTGAATTCCTCCGCCTGCCTCAGGGGACGGTATTTTCTTTTCCACAGCCACCTTTTATAAAATGGTGCATGTTTTGATACAGTCACAAATGAATTCTATTTGCAGACAGGTATTTTTTTGAAGCGGGGACCAAGAGAAAGAAACATTTCCTCTTCGTGACAGCCGATAACGATGCGCAAACGAATTTAAAACCATTCCACTTGACCTTAAGGCGAGACAAGCACACCTGTGCAAAGCCTCAACAACATTCTGCAAACAGTGGAATGCCCGATGGGGGATAACTGGGGTTAACGCCAAAATTCAATCAAAGGTTTCTCTGCAACACGAGAAAATAGCAGGTGGATTCTGGATTGAACACGTACTATAGGGCTACAGTTAGACCTCTGCACTGCATAGGCGTATAGCGAACGAATGTTGAGACATGTCAAGGAAACTTGTTGTACCACAGAAAGATCAACCATGACAAAGCAATCGACGTTCAAAAATCGTTTATATCCCGTTGAAGGCTTTCTGCCCAGAGCCTTTGATGATGAAAGCATCATCAATCAGTGTAAGATGAAGTTACTATTTTAGGCCTTTCGGATCTCAACACTGCCAACAGGTCGCAGGTGAAATACTTCCCAAGGCCACAAGCAACGATTCCTTCTTAGAACCGCATCATCAATCAACAGATGATTCGTTCCATATCATCAACACAAACCTGGTTTGATTTTATGCCATCATAAGGGGACACGGACGACGAACACGTAAAGTTCGTGCATCAAAGACCTTTCTCTTCCAAGACCTCTCACCATCATTCAATCCACAACATACCGAAAGCCGGTAGATCAGAATCGACCTCCTCTAAATCCATGGTTTATAGCAGCGTCTGGAAAACGCTGTTCCAAAATATAATGAATCAAAATATTTCCTCTCGAACCCGTAGACACTTGCACCATATCGGATATCGTTCCGCCAACGATCTTTATCGCGAATGTGCAGGTATATCCGCCGTGATGTGGCATGTAATGTGAAACACGTGTGGCGTGAACACGATAAAAGTTGAGAGGCGAGTCGATACCTCACACGCAAACTTACTACTCTCGATCTATAGGCGCCAACTTGAGCCAAATAACGATAGGTATAAATTTAACTCTCGTTTGAAATTTTAAATAAAGTTCACCAACGACAAGGCAAAAGGCCACACGATGTACATGTATGTGGCTGTTGCAAGAAATGAACAAACATGAAAATTCTAAGAGAAAGAATACACGCTTCTGAAATTTTATAATGGGTACAGCATGCTTTTGAAGGGTCCACATTCACAACAAGCTCGCAAGCCTGAAGAAACCTGTAGAGAGGACACAATGAGAAGCAATCACAGTATTAGAGGTGGGGGAACCCCAGAAGAATATTCCGGAAAAAAAACCCACGGAATCAGATAGAGACTGAAAACCCATCCACATTTTGGTCCAGGCGGGATTCGAACATGGGTCTCATCGGTGGAAGGCGAGAAAAGTGCCACTACGCTAACCTGACTCCATTAGCTTGCGCAACCGGGAAGTAAACCGGTTGAGAAGGACAACTTCAAATCGGATTATACAGTCAACGGGGAAGATACTATGACATCTTCGGTGAACGGGAGATTAGTTTCTCCATGACAGGTTGGTTGATGGCATAACAAAAGAAGCTGTCATTCTGATACAATACTTCCCAACTCCTCTTTTGAAGTTTGCCTCGTAAGTCTTTATCTAAAGCAGAAACAAACACAGCAATTCCTTGGTTCCTTAGGAACTTGGCAGATGCCTCCTCCTCCGTTCAGGCTGGAAATCTCAGACACCGGAAACATCATCATCTTAGAATTCCTTGCCTTCAGGCTCCCCATCGACCTCGCTACAAACCTCAGCCTGTCTACAAAAGATAGTCAAGGCAGCTTTTGTATTTTTCTCTAAAGTTGATTCTGACCGTGGGTGCAGCCGATTATCAAGATAAGCTTGTTGCTACTTGAGGTTTGTGATTGAGCTTTCCTTCCCATTCGGATGTCCATATTACAGGACTTCTGTCCAACTACAGAAACCCCCTTGTCCTCTTTTTGGATTAACAAGCTTCCTATGTCAAACAGACTGACCCCAAAACTGAATGTCCCGGGCAGAGTAAACAAAACAGAAAGTTATTTGGTTCATGATATCTGTCTTACAGTTGTGACTTCTATCAAGCCAAAACCAGGCATCCGATGATACATATCACGTAAAGGCACAGACATTTGGACCACCTGACTGCTTAAATCACACATGGCACTAGTTGATGTTGACATGATGATATCTAGTCTTAAACCATCACAATTACTCCAAAAAAGCCACACACGACACACTTTTTTTTGTTTCACAGCTCAATCGCAAATCTTTAACTCTTTCTGTTCTGTTACATTGCGAGGGGGCGATAATGTTCGCCGATAAGATTAGCAAACGTAATTCAATAAGCGGCAGCAATTTAGTCCAGACGGATCGACATCTGCAACTGGCGGAGGGGACTCTAATCAGATAATCAAGAGATTCCGCTACTGTGATGTAATGTGACAGCAGTTGCACTGCTATAACGCTAGGGTACCTCCTCCCGCGGCCAGCCTTAAAGGAACTGTCATTAGCGTACTTAATCCACGAGTTTCATCTCTGTTATCTAGATGACAAGTGTCCAAGATAGTATCTCACGAGGTCCCATCTTTGCTATGGCCTTCACCTCATTGGGAGCAAGGCCACAACGCCGTTAGATTGTATCGTTTGATTTTACCACTTACCCACGGTTTGACTCACAGCAATCAGAGCAGACACGCCTAAAGTTGCTTCCCAAGAGCCCTTTGCACAGTTGAGTTGAAAGAGAGACTCTACTGGCATGCTTCGCCACTAAATGGTTTATATACCTATCGGCGCGAAGGAGTCTTTGATTTAGCAAGTGCAGCCTCGCTTTCGTTCCAATATTTTTATCGAGGGAATTGATTTAAAAATGCAACCTTGGGTGTTAACCTATAACTAAACTTCTGCCAAGGTCCGTCACGAATAAAGGCAAATGTAACTCTTGTTGATTAAGAGAGTGTAGGCCTCCCTTCTCTATGGTCTTACAAACCTCTTCCTTGCAATCAACAAGCCACTGAAGGCTTCCTGGTAATCTACGAGACGTGTAGACCAAAATGGCCCAGTTATAATAACTGGGGTAATGGGATTAGTGTTTATGGATCACTGGCTGGGAGACAGGAATCATAACCTGAGTGTGTGAACTGATAATGTTTAGGATGCTATATCCAGCTCGTTCGTCTTGCTCAAGGCGCTTACCTTTGGCGCATGTTGAACCACGGTATCCCGGCTCGCACTGGCACTGGTTGTTACCGAGGCAGGTTCCATGCACGCAGGGCCTCTCGCAGATAGCTACAAGAGAGAAAAGAAAAAAAAGAAGAAAAGCATGATGGATGTGCTTCTCGGGATGTTTATGCAGTTTAGCCTCGGTTTCTGGGCTGAAACTCTTATCATGGCTTTAGTAATTATCAGCGTCACATTACTGAAGGACCTAATTCCGTCGAGATGCTACGAGCAATTAGCAAAATCATGTGATAAGCAACATCAGCTGTAACCTGTTTTTGGGTCAATTATTTGTTTCTGTGCTGCGAACAGTCACATTCTGTGCTTAATCAAAACCGCTTAGTACATTTCAAAGAGCAACCGATGAGACTTCGATAAATGAACATCTGCTTAAAGCGTTTACGGGGTACGAAGGTCAACCCTTTCAATGGATTATTGCTGATGTTGTTTTTTGTCTTTTGAAGGAGACGTCTGATATGGAAAGGAAGGGGTTATTGTAAAAATTGAAAGTAATTTTGAAACTTAATTTGAAGTCGTCTCCAAAACTTCGATCGTGTCATAGATTATAATCTTAAGCCTTGAATGACCAAGCATTAGCGTAAACAAGATCAACTTAATAGAAGTTTTCCTCTCAGACGAGGTGGGTGTCGGATTGACTCATTGGCGCGTTGATGTGAGAATCCCTCTAGGGTGATCGATTGAGAGGTCATTCTGTTTATTACGAAGCCTTTGTCTTATCTGTCTACTCTCCAGTGTCTAGGATGACATTCGCAATTGGGTATTTGGATATTATGATGTGTCCTGCTGCTAAAGGTGTACAAAGGAGGACAGAGGAGGGACCGTGATGTCTTAGCGCACGCCTACTGAGAGATCGTTTAAAGGTTTGATGTGTCGCAGGTGTCCGGTTACCATTACTAATCACAATTGTCTTGATAAGATCAGACAAAAGCCCTTAGGCGATGTTCCATGACTTATTCCCCAATCATATTCTGTCAGGCTGTGCAAAAACAACTTCTGGGAAAAACATGAAGAAACTATTGTAAGAATTCTGGAAGGGCAAAAGTATTTGAGTCATCACGTGAGGTCCCAAGGTGATTTACTGCAGTGACCTTTCGGTTGTAGTGTTGCCAGGTGCGGACTGTAGCAGCAGCAGGAAAGGCTGGTCAACTTCCTCGCAATGACCTTTCGATGGAGCCATTTTCTCACATGAAAATTGCATTTTTGTGTTCTGAAGACAGTGGTACAGTTTCTCCATTAACAAAATCAATTACGTGAAAGCAGCCAAGGGCGTCAATCGCATCTCAAAAGTGGGAGGGAGGGGACATACCTTGTTCAGAAGTAATTCGAGCGCGAAGCGCGAAGCCATACGGCGTGGGGTTCGGGGCCCGCATAACCCTGAAACGTTTAATATTCTAGGTGCTCTGCGGTGCGATCTGCGGCAATTTCTGACCACTATTACCAATTTTGTTTAAGCAACAGATAAATGTTGAACACCATTTTCGAGTTTGGAGTCATTTCAATTCAATCAGCTATTCTGAGGTAGCGAATCAAATATTGGGTACAATTTTTATTCGAGGACGAAAAAAGTGGAGGAACAAACGATATGTAATTACCCCCCCCCCACTTAAAAGGGAGGGGGGGGGGGACATCCCCCCGTCCTTAACCGATTCACGCCCATGAAAGCAGCAGTAGCGTGCTTGGCCATAATAAGACCAATTTATGCAAAGTTATGCATGGACTTCTAAATTCGACCCTCACGGCCCAGAACACTGTTAACAACCACACTTATTTGCTTCATTGTAATAGACACCGGTCTATTTGGCTAGAAGGTGGGTTGAACCGGGGTTACTTCTTGAGTAACTTTTGGCAAGATCTGGTAGTTTTTAAAACCCGCACCATGGGCGATAAATTGAGTAAGACCGACGAAACAAGTTAAAGCCAGTCTTGATTAAATCTCATCTTAAACGGAAACGTGGCACGGACGCAGAACTGTGTGAGTTTGATTGCAATCTCTAGACAGCAGTGTCCACGCCGATCAAAATGACCGGCTGCAAACTGGCCGTGACAGGAGTTACGCTCGGGCGAATTATCGCCACCTCCGCCGGGCTAACCCGGGGCTTAGGACGGCTTTACTAGTGACCACGGGACCCCGGGGTCCCGTAGCCCGCCCGGTCTGCTTGGATCGTCCGCCTCCTCATTCCGGACATCCCGTGCGGTCTCGGCGTGTAACGTGTTGCGTAAAAGTGCCCGAGCCGTACTTCAAAGGCACACCCCGACCTGGCTCCTGGCCAACCCATTGATGCTGGACAACATCCCAAAACTGACCTTTTGATTGTGTGATGACCTTTTTCATTTATTCCATAAATTGATTCTGTAAACATCCAGCTGAGATTGGCATTACGTACCCGCTGATGATGATGGACAGGCGAGACTGACACTAGTATTCATATATCAGATTATGCAGTTTATTTTTAAACAAAATTATTCAACACACACACAATTCACGCTTTGAACCCGACAGTTTCTGTTTGGAAACTCGTTAATTGTTACGTGTGTTAAAAGTATCGGTTCTAATACAATAAATATACTGGTGGCTCAAAGGGGCATGACGGCCTGAACTACCCGAAAATGTTATGTTTTGGAATTGTTCACTTATCCCTTTTCAAAGGTCTGTGGTTGAAAGGTAACTCACCTACTGTCTAACGTTTCCGAGAATGGCATACGCATACGCATTTCCAGCCGTGTCCATTCGATGTACTGTACACGATGTGTGTGTGTCCATAATACACACAGCACCACTACACAAATGTTGTTTCTCGCACGTCCGCAGAATGCGATGCACTGTGCGGCAGGATTCAAAACAAGCACTCAACAGCTCGATTTTTGAGAGTCAACATTTTGACCCCCGAAGTTCGTTCTCGCATGGTTCTCGCAAGAATAACACGAACAACACCCAGTTTTTAAAGGATGGTTTTGTGGAATTCCTATTTTTAAATGCTCTTCCTAATTAACATAATTTCCCTAAAACGCGTTTCGTAGCACAATTGGGCGCATTCGAGGACGTAATCTCCCTTTAATTAAGTAACTTTACTTAAAATAAATGCGTACTACTGATGGAAGCAGACACATAGCTCCGGGCATGCGCACGCCTTTCAGTGGGAACGATGTGAACGGTTTTGGCTCGGATGCTGCCATAATGTTCACCTTCTAGGCATAAGATCTCAGTCTGCAGTCGCCCATCACTCAATGTCAGGGAAGCTCCCTGAGTCCGAATGAAGATGTTTCCTTGACTCTCTATCAATGTCAGTCAAGCATCGCATATAGGGCTAGGTAACCTGTTAGCAGAACAAAAATGCTGCTCGGTTGAAGCAGTTACCCAAGATCAAATAAACATACAGGCCTGTTGACTTCCCCTTGTGGCACACTCGGAAAGGCCAAGTCTCAACCACTTTTATTTCTTGGTGAATTCAGACTTGGAAAGTCAAACAAAATAATGAAATACAGTTGCCCATGCCTTTTTGCATTTAATTTGAAATCGGGAATGCCCACTATAAGAAAGGTTTATTTGAATGCGACAGGGTGTTTCGCGGTTGGGAAATTGGATCCTTATCGCCTTATTTTAAGGGTTCCGTTCGTATTTCCAGATGCACTTGTGATTTAGCACTTCTCGGCAGTCTGTATGGTCAGATTTGCCAGGAGCAGTATTTGGAATTGCAGTTTTCTACAGACGGCTTATGAGTCAACACAACGCAAGCGGGGAAAAGGCAGGCTAGCAGCCTGTGCAACCAATACGCCGAAAGAAGCGTTCACAACCCCCGAAAAGTCCGTGACTGTTTAAAAAACACAAAATACCTGCTGCTTCAATGATTTGGTGGAATTTTTATCGTCGGCGGGATTTAAAGAGAACAAATAATAATATCAACATCACCCCGGGCCATTAAACAAAATGGTGTGAACGAAAGTGTGAACTATTGAACCTGAAAGTAAAGTACACGTGTGTAGGGAATAATGCTATCTGATGGTGGGATAGCTTGAAACCCGTACAGGGGGGAAATTGTTTGAAACTTGCATTCCACGATATAGATGATTGCCCCTCAGCCGACTTCAAACCAAATCAAGTCATTGCATATTGCTGTGGACTGTGAAATTAGCGGTGAGAAATTACCCATATTTATGACACACAACAGCCGTCAATAACCTTCTCAAGATATGGAGAATCTGTCTTTTGACAAGCTACCCCTAGACCCTTCGAATCGGAGTGCGCCAAATGTTGGAACAGGAAGGAACGCTTGGGAACCAGTGCTGAGAGATAACACGTCCGCGGGCTCTTCGATTACTCTTCAACGGGTCATCTTCTTTAAAGAAAAAACCCGGACGTACGTGTTCTCCAAAGAGTTGACTAGTACTTATGGGGCTAGGTGCAAGAACGATGGGTATCCTCTTTGGGGAAGAGTTCTTATGCCCGTAAAATACGTCAACTCATGTAGAAATATTAATAACAGCAAGCACTGATCATTGTAAAGGAAACAAACAATGCTCGGTCAAAATTTGAACTGCCTACACTTTTCTGAAAAGTTGTTCCCTTGTAAATGAAAAATACTTCACTTGCAAACGACACAAAGTTGTTACCTCATCCAATATTTTGGTAGAAAAAACACTGCACAACATTCTTGCACAACCCACTGTAGATGAAAATGTTAAGTTGACAGGATCTCTGTTTCTACACGGGGACAAGAGTTGGGATACTTGATAAGTAGGGTGGGATATTAGGAGGAACACGAAAATGGGACAGGAAAGCATGGGGATTGCGGTGACCGAGTAGGCAGCTGACCTTTAACTTTATACAGTCACGCTCGTGGAATTATTGTCCAAAGTTGGGAAAGGATATTAAGCTCCCCGATCTCTAAACTCCCAGAATATATGTAAGAGTCATTTTTGTTCACCACTGACGAAAACTGTGGCACCTATTGAATCAAACAAAACAAAAAGACGACAGGACAGTTGAAGAATTCACTTCATCTTTTAAAACTTGACCCTCATTTTCGACTGCACTGACACAAACGGACTCAGCTAAGTGTGTATTTGTCTGCAATCGGGGACCCCCTATTATCCCTCTTTTGTTTGTACTATAACTTTTTAGGAAGATCTCCCATATGTTTTGTACACATCGCCAAATTGGGGACCATCGGGAAATTGGGGACCATATTGTCCTCTATTGTTCAACGTCCCAAATTGAATGCAGAAACAAACTCATTTTAACTCGGGATCAAGGAGAAGCGCCACACCAAAATTCTAAGTCCACTTGTGCAGAGTCTGTTTGTCAGATATGGACTTGAATCCCTGCGGTAATCGGTCATTTAGTCATCCTGGCTATTGTCCCCCGATGCCCCATTATTCACCTGTGTCTAGACATGTATCGGAGGCCCCAGGTGACGAAATCATCGCTCCTTGAGACAACATTTGTCACTGTGTGGGATGCACAGGTGTGAGGACAGACGCGCATTACAAACGATTAGTAAGGGGATTTTCCGAAATCCCGGCTTCATGTCCGGATGCGGCTTCACTGCGGCTGTAGCTTCACAATCATAAAGCAGCTTTAAATCTCCAATACCGAATTGAACATCTCTAAACGATTGTCGTTTTATCGTAGCATTTCAGGTTCGCGAAGAAGAACGTGGAGTATTGAACCGGAACCCCCAACGTCATTGAACATGGAAATCTCGTGAAGCCAAATGTGCGGTGAGGCCGAGGTTTCAAAACACCGCTTGCTGTAAGCAGGCTGTGCAACTGCTTCCCAGCTGGTGGGGGCTGAACGATCATACTCACGAGAGGGAGCTCTGATTGCATGTTCCTTTGATTTAGCTACTATACATTCCCTTCTCCACTGGGACTACATTCGTCATGCTGTTTGAATGTACATGTTTTCATCACAAACTGTAAAGGATTACCAAGGCATAAAAATCAACAAAGTAGTCACATGTATGTCCCCGTGTATATTGTTTTAGGCCCCAAGGCTGTTGCTTTCAGCTTTATGCCATTTCCGTTCTGTATCAGCTCTTGGAAGAGAATACAACACTAGCCTAGAGCAATTTTTCTAGAAAACTCCTCCTTTGTCACGCTGTCAAAATGTCTTTGGGGCTTCAGGGAGGCTCAACGTCTTTGATTCGAACGCAAAGACTTGGCCAAGAATCAAATCTCCGTAACTCGCGTCTCGTGTGGGCGTTTCCTCAAGACAATTGGGTTATGAAGACGTGCGCATCTTCAGAAGACCTTCGTTCCTCAGCAAAGGTACACACCTGACACTTAAAATGTCATTGTGGCTTTTGGTTTGGGCAAGGTTTGCCATAAGTTCAACGTCTGTTTTATGCATCTAGCTCAATCTTTCGATGGCAACAGCCCAACCCAACTATCATCAAGGCATTGTTTTGCCTTACCTCAGTTTTACACATAAAAACGAACCTCGTGTTATTCCATACTCATTGCAACTGGCACCTAAAACGAACCCTAAAAACGGCACAGGTTTTATAGAAACAAATATTGAATGTACACAGACTCTCTACACTCGACAGCAATCCCAATTGGTCAGGCTGCGCGCGCAGACATGAGAGCCCCATAATGCTGAATTAGTCACTGGTGACATTAATTCATGAAATTCCCATGCCATAGGGGGACTTTGATCTTCCTGGTGCGTCCACGTTCCTCGTGAGCTAAATTAAGCTACAGTTTATGTTTGAACATCCAGACGCGATCATAGAATAAAATGAGACACTGTGTCTACATTTTTTTCATGAATAGACTGAAGAATTACAAGGAATACCCGCCTGTCCATTCGTATCAGGTTATGAGCATGAAATGTAATTGATTATGAAAGATAACATTTCATCTATCCTGGTACGAATATATCTTTGTGTATTGCATTCGTGACACGGGCAACGATAATCCTGGAAAGAAACGAAGAAGCTTTTTTTGTCTTTAACTTTAAGACAGATTATGCTAGGATTGGAACATCAGGTCCTCTACTTTTAGGAATAGACACACTGATTATATAAGTTTCACGAGGATGTTACTCAACGTACGTTTGTGATTGTAACGTCGATGGTGCTTAACTGATGCCTGAAAAGAGGAATTCTGAACAGGAAGTCTAGTTTGGGGGTTTCCAGACGTCAGTTTTCGAGAAACGGAACAGGAATGCCACTGAGCGCGACCACTACATCATTGATGACACTCAACTTCTTGGCCCTCGAACAATGTGCTATTACCTTCACATGATGGAATCTCTTTAAGAATGCACGCGTCTTGTACGCTCTCCCACTCTCATCCATCAAGCGTGTCCCCAACTGGTACTAGGGGAAACTGGAGTCCCTATATAATTACACGACGATTTCCAAGATATGCCTCTCTAATTTCCGATGAGACAACTCTCTGACATAGTAGTCATTCCAAATGTCCTAGCAATTATCTCAAGTCCTATACGTTTCCTTGTTATGGAGAGACTCAAAGCATGGCGACAGCCGCAACAATATGGGTTCGAACATAGGACTGCAGAGCAGGAAATAGGCTCATGATAATGGTTACATCTTATTTCACGTGGGGATTTCATTCGAGCCAAACATGGGAATGTCGAACGAACGAGCCTTTGAATTACACCATCACAAAATGAATGTGACAATATATGGACGGGAAAATATGCCAGTGTGATTCAGAACAGGTACAGAGCCACACGGGAGCTATGATTAAAATATGGTGGAAAAAATGAGAATCAATGTTCCTTCAAGTTACAACATTTTTTTCTTCCCTCGGGAAAAGGTATCAAAAGACCGCCCAAGGGGTGGCCCAATATAACTAGTTCCACTTGTAACAACAACATACGGAACCGGGATTATAAGAGAACTCCAGCGGTTCACCACGATGTCTTGAGCAGTGCTGACCGTGCGAAATGACAAGGTTCCGGCCAACAGACCGAGGGGCCACCGGTGAACACACCACAATTTTCTCCGGAAACTCTCATTAATAAAGTGTCCCTCCACCTGTTTCATTTATAGGACGGTTCCTCGCTGGACAGAACCCCCTCACTAATGAAGCCACTACCTGCCCTTCGACCACTCTGGGTGGAAACACCGGTCACAATTAATCAAGAAAGGCATATCTGACCGACAAGTTAAGGTTAACAAACCGGGTGGAAGTTTACCTGGGCAGTTTAAGTGCTTGTTTTGTCAAAAAAGCAGGACGGGGATGAGGCAAGGTGAAGGACATCTAACAGAATTCAGCGATGATGGTAATTTTGCCGTTAAACTAACGATATGGATTAGCACAATTATTTTCTGTATACCAATATTCAGTATAAACCTTACCGTAATAGTATATACACTTTGAAAACGTGGAATCAGTTTTACGTAACGAAATTTTGTTTGACTAACACCAGTAACACCCAGGCGACAATTTTTTTCTTTATCTCAGTTGACTGAGTTGAGATAAAAAGAAGACTATGGGCAAACACTTTATGGAAAAAAGATTAAGCGGACTCACAATTGGGTCGGTAGAAAGGCAATGTCTTTTTTGCAAAGGCGCTCACTATAACCCAACAGATGGGATGCTACTTGATTTGAGTACATGCATGTCGAAATAATGTCATTAGGCCTAACACTGGCACTGACTGAAATGGAGGTTTGTCACTCAGAACACAATATCACAGCATGGAAGAAACTTCACCTATCACATTTTTATGTTAACACTTTTATTACGAATAGAAAGAAAATGTTAAAAGGGCCAATGTCGAAGGGTCGTTCGAACGACACCCCTCCCCCATGACCCCGGCACCCACCGTTGATAGGTTCTGGAGCAGGCACGCAGACGCCCCAAAAGGACTCTCAAAATGCTAAGCTCCCCTCGTAAATCTTGACGGAATTTATCGCTACCCGCGCGACCCTTACATTGTCTTTTTGGCAAAACTCTCTCCCCCCGAAATTGGTTGGCAAAACACTATACCCGCGATAGTGCCAGCTCAATACCCAAGTACAGCAATCTGCCACACATGATTGACTACGGTCGTTTTCTTTGACCAGGAGGTAAAAAGACTAGTCCCCCACAAAATAAGAGAAACTGCCATTGCAATAAAGTTGATATAGGGTGCAATCAAAAATCTTTCCCCAATTGAACAATACTCCCCCCCCCCCAAATGTGCAATTTGTCAAAATATTGGCAAGTGACAACAGCACCTGCAATAGGGCACTCAGGCACATATCCGGCCCGAGGACACAAACTTGGCAGGGCTTTCAAATGGCAACCTCCCCAAATCCCTCAAATGGTCGGGTGCATTGTAAACCGTTTTCGCTTTTGTAACCCAAAGAATGTGGTGTAATAAAACTCTTGGAAAAGGTTTGTACTTCCACTGTATTTCACAAGGCTTCCCCGGTTTGAAAAATGGCATTCGAGCAAGGCTATTCAATCAGAAAACGCGAAGGCCCTAACTCATCCATTTTGTCAAAAACGTACTACACAATATACAATTTTACACGAATTCTGTTGAGGATGACCTTGTGAGTTTGGGTCCCAAATAAACTGAGATAATTGACTATCGACTGAGTCAATATTTGTCTTTCTGTCAAAAAGAATAATCGTGGTCTGTCTCATTGTTGTGCAAATAACATGCTCAGTTGTGCAGAAGGATCGAGTGCGTGAAGTCTGCTTCCGTTTGGGTAACGAACGAATTGTCTGAGCTCCACGGTTCTGATACCATGCCATATCTTTTAACCGGGGATGACTTTTGTTTGATGTGTTGCGATCGAAACTATAATTGAAATTAAAAACACTCAGGGTATTTGTTATCGAATATAATATTATCTCTTCATTGAAACCACAGTGGGAAACTATTCTAGGTTCATTTTTGTATGAGTGGGAATTGAGCCAACGACCTCGAGAAGGCAACTTCGCTCCGATCGCCTGATCGAGCTCTCTCGTCCTGCTCTATCAATTTTGTCTTTATTTTTTTTTTCAATGGGCACTGGTCAGAAGAGAAGATAAGGTCAATTTATGTTGAACAAAAAAGGTTTCCGGAAAATTTCCAGAAAGTTTCCGGAGGTCACATGTTTTTTTGTTCAACATGCATTTTGATTGAAATATCAAAATATAAAAAAAAGAGAATTTAAGAGGCCACTAGAGGTGGGGAAAAGACAAGCAAAAGGCAAAACTAACAAGCGTAACCAAATTGACGAGTGTATACCCACGACGCCAGTAAGTTATTCCAAGATACAGCTGTTGAGTAGCCGAACACGACCTCCCTGCTCTAAATCATTTCATATACATCAGCGGGGTAGCATTCCGTAAAAAAAATGACGTCATGTAATTGGATTGCCAAATGTGACGTCAACACCCCCAAAACAATTCAAAGTACCCCACGCGGTGTGTGTGCTTAAAAACGGAATCTCGCACTTCACTTGCAAGGTGATTTACGACAATATAAGGCACGAAATCAATATGATATCGGGTTTAAGGTTGCTCTCCTCACAATGGTGGTCTACAGTTTCTTGTCACGCCATCATGGCCGGAGTATTTTTTTTCTCAAGTTCCTCAAAACAAATATCACATGTGGTTTAGGCATTAAAAAAAAATAAACCACGCTGCTTGACTCGAGTTTGATTGTCCGTGACAGTGGTCTGTCTTGAAGGCGCCTGTCCCTGCTTAACTGCCTCCTTAAAAATGACAAAACGACTCGCCGTCACCTGTCCTCACGCTAGGGGTACGGTCAGGGCTATACCCGTCAGGGACAACTTGTGCTGGGGGAAATTTATGGGCATTCCCCGGTATGGGGTCACTAAGGACGCTGCTCGCTTGGCGCAGTACGCGGCTGTTTACATCCACAAGGATTTTTCTTTCTTTTTTCCCCATAAGTGCCCTCGGCATTTAGTTTCCTCGACTTTTTGGTTGATTATTCGTAATGCGATCCCCGTTTAGCCCATTCGGCTGCAGAAAAACTGTTTATTTTTCAGTAAAGCCATCGGCTTTTTGTTGTTTACTTGCCAAACTGCACCGCTCCCGGTGCAGGTGCGTCTACGAGGAACGGTTCAACTTCATGTTGTTCGATCGATCGAACAACCGATGTCTACCTCGATTATATAAATGCAGCTGAATCGCTTTAAACTTAGAGGTACTTTATGCCAGACAGCGGAAATTACATTCATTATCCACTTTCTCATGGTCGTCAAAATAATGAAGTAACCTCTTTTTCTTTATGGTTTCATTTTTTTTCCTTTCTGCAATTTCCCTTAATATGCGGATATCTAATCTAATATCTAATCTGGTGTCAAAGAACTTACTTGACTACATGTAGTTCAAAAAGCCCGTTCATCTGTGAAAAATGTTTTCATAAGTTTGTTAGCAGTGTTAAACCAAGTTTCTATGAGACCAATAATTGACCTACTTAAAGCCCCGGGTGCGTGTATGACAACTAATGTATGACAACTTTATTCAGGCTTTCACGGTACATTTCATCCACACAAACTTTAAAGGTATGTGTGAGGGTAATACCCGGGTCACCGAATCACATCAGAGCTCAGTCATCGATACGTGGACACGAACAGCCAAGTGGACCGTGGAAAATTCAGTTAAACTCCCAGTCCCAGCGGATTTTTTCGTAAACCCAAACAATTCAGCACCTTTTTACCGAGGCAATATGCCAAAATCTGATGGCAAATGAACAACGACGGGTCGTAAGAATTTGTAGTCGCGGTATAATCCGGCCACAAGCAGGCACGCGATTTCCAAGATCCCTTCCCTGGGAAAACGCCCCCTCCGGGACCTGCGGCTGACCCCAACTCACTACATGCATGGACAGATATGATGTCCCCAGTGCCTTGGTACGTATACGTATACGGGCAACGGCAAGAAAGGACGGGCTTGTCTTTGACATAGACCATTCCATCCGAGTTGGGGATTCCTGAGCGGAAAGCCCCCATCTCCTCCGCAGTCTTCTAGATCTCAGTCTCCCCCGGACCAGGGCGCTAAATCCCCGGAGTCAAGGTTACGGGTATGTACGGGCAAGGAGGTGCCAACTACAAATGCAAGGCCAAGGAGCCATTCGATCAAACTTGCCTAAATGCTCTTACAACATGGGAGCTTTTCTTCTCAACTTCGACTACAATGCTCATCTCAAAATTGTTTTCTTCTCAATTCAATGTTCAATACCGTTATTTAAAACTTTAAGATCGATTTGGGAATGCTTTAGGTCATAATTGCACATTTCTGCACTGACTGGACGAAAATAAAACCAAAGACAGGTTTGACCTTTCGTCTTGAGATGGCGACAATAGATACAGAAAAGTTCTTTAACCTTTCTTAAGTTTGTTTAGTATAGATGTACTTACAAAGAGTTATATAAGCCCATATTATTAGACTTGATACGATGAGGTCAGCAGTAAGAAGAGGTTCGCGGTGACACCGTTTGACAAAGTCTCTTCTTATAGTTTTGGTTGGTTCTGAGAATAACCAGTGTGAACTCAACGTTTCAGACAGTATGTTATGTTCGTCTTCAGGCAAACATCCCACGGATCAAAAGTGTCCATCACAGTCGCGTCAATGTCATGTCAGCAAGTGAATCCCATACTCGAGTCACTACTGTTCAAATGAGTCGTGACTGGGAATTCTCGTGTTATTGTTCTCTCCCTGTTATACTTGTGACTGGACTTGCCAATTGACTTGTAACTTACTTGTGATCAGAGATGTACTTGGCTAGAGCACAGCTTATTCCGTCCCCTGACGACGAACAGATCATACTGCCCGAAACGTTGACTTTGCACACAGCTTTGTACCAAGATCACACATGTCACACACACACAACCGGAAAGTTCCTCACATTTCCCCCTTCTCCAAAACACATTCCTATAGAGTGGGAAATAGTGACAACTTACGTTGGCAGCGCCCGTAGATGTCCCGCTTCCAGCCGTAGCAGCATCCGAAGCGCCGGCCGTACCGGCAGCTCGCCCCGGTGGTGGTGATCGTAGGCCCCGGCTGGCCACGAGTCGTGGACATGGACGACGGTCGCCATCGGCTCGTGGGCCGTCCGTACTTATCCACGACGGTGTACCTATATCCTCCCACGTGACTTATGACGGAGTTTGTAAAGAGGGGCCTACCGGGATTTCCTCTGTTGGAAGCAACAGGAAAAAGGACTGCAGTTGGGACTTATGTATTAAAAAAATAGTACCATTTTGTATAATGTAGGGAAACTATAGGAGTATTTAAACACGATTTGGCAACACTCGGCTTATCAGCTAGGGAGGATGGAGAAGGGGCGCTAAGGGGGCTATCGAGGCAGCGAACGTTTTGGAAAAAGGGGTTGACATAAATGTCATCTCTCAACGAGGATGGATGTGAAGGGGCCGGGGATGTATAACAGGCAGAAACAATTTGGGAGCGGGAACATAGCTAAGAATACTCGCAGGCTCAAATGCTGTGGGTTAAGTCAAGGCTGTACTGATGTTGCAGAACGGGTCTGTAAGTTCAATCCGTAATTACCAAGGGTTCTTTGACATTATACGCCATCACAAACCACTGATTAATAAACAGATGAACAATTTATTCAACAAAACACCCTAACTTTATGATGAGCTTCATCCCACTGAGACTGAGAGACACCTTTGAGCTCAACCTTCCAAAATGATTTGAAGGACAGGACTCATATTTTACTAGTATAAAATTAAACGCACATTGCCAAGACCAAAAAACCACCTGTCCCTTTCCCTTCCCTTCCCAAATATGTCTGCAGCACATCAGTAATGTTACTAGTGCATTATCATTTTCACCTATCATCAGGTGCATTGTCAAATAGTACATGTCAACTTTTACAATCACTGATTGAAAATATGGCGACAATAGTAATAATATTCGAACAACCGCAACTATTGTTGGAAAAAGTAAACATCCAGAGTAGTTCCCTGGGGGCAAAAAAAAATAACACCCGTTCATTTTCCGCGTATTTCTGGGACATCAGCATGCCAGGAACGATTCAATCTACAATGGGCCATTCATTCCCCTGGGGAATTCTGTGTGCCAAATTTGGTCAATATCGGTTCACAATAATTGTTGACAGCTTTATTCGATGATAGCAAAGTAATTCCTCAGACACCTCCGAATTCCCACTATTGTGGTTGGTGAACCAGTTGTGGTTCACGGTCCAACAGTTAGAAATACATGTATACGAACGCAGCATCACGCGTATCACGGGTAGGGCGAGGAACAAAATAATTTTGGAATGGCTTAAATTACAAACCATGTTTGTCATATTCTTGTTTAGCAAATGTGTGCGCACTTGAAGTCTAGCAATCAGCAAACTGCGCTACGCTCCACTTATAATATATCGCTTCAAAATGTTGCAGGTTTAAGAGTATCCAGGTTCAATGCACTATTATAGGAGGGGAAACATAAGATGCTTGAGCAG
Organism: Patiria pectinifera; assembly: GCA_029964075.1. NCBI lineage: Eukaryota > Metazoa > Echinodermata > Asteroidea > Valvatida > Asterinidae > Patiria > Patiria pectinifera. The sequence continues at coordinate 34,630,745 of CM057135.1, forward strand.
CTTTGTCCGACATTGTGATTGATAGGTATGACGTCAAAGCTAACATGGTCTGCTGGAAGAAAGTTCCCGTCTCCAGCTCAAATTGTGAACCCTAATATCAGTTCCAAACGTATTTCCAATTTAGAACGAGTGTCCACGTGTCTCTCATAACTATCCAATTATATATAGCATCTTCATTCAACAAGCACAACTTTACCCCCACACCAACTCAACAACAGAACTATCTTGTGAAATTCCTTTTCTTTTCTTTTTTAAATACAATTCCCAGCGTGGAGCCAATAGTTACGACTGACTGACTCACAACTATAAAACAAACTTGAATACCGGGCTGTGTTTGGTTAATGGCTTGATACTGGAGGTCACGTAACCGTCACGTAAGCTTGCTTCATACATTGAAAATAATGTGTGCATCATGACAATGCTTATCAAGGAATATAGGTTTGTCAGAAGTGCATAATGAGAGAAGTTGTATTTTTGCCAACTACTCTAGTCTTTTGTTGTGGTATAAATATACAAGACGGGATCCAGCACCAAATTTTCGGGGGGGGGGGATGCAAGAGGGCTGAATTGGTTTTGTTTTTATAAAGGGGAAGGGGTTAAGTATAAAGAATCGTGCGCTATTTCCACATAATAAACTTATAGGCCTAAGGCGTGTGTGTAGCTGATGGCTTGCGAGAGAGATACGCAACGTTGTAATACATTTCCTGGAAGAACAACAATCGGGTCCGGTAATGTACATAAGTTTTACTTTATAAGCAACATACTACGGAATCCAGCACGTCAATCAATCATGCAATGTTACAAAAAGGGTTACCCATTTTCACTTTCCCAGTTCATAGCCTATAGGAATTCGGTTCAACTTCAGGACACCATCCTATGCATGGGACGATGTCCCAAAGACAGCTGAACACTGAGACTAGCCGTACTAACAGACAGAGGAGACAAATCATAATGCAAGACTGAGAAAGCAGCATCCCGCTAAAACCCTTACAGGAATAATCAATCCAACCAACTTTCATTTCAGTGACTTCAAAAAAACCCTAACCCCAACCATTCAACAAATTGTGAATATAAACGACAACTTTCACAAAGACGCGCCGTTCAACAATGTACGGCACACCTTTGGGATTTTGGGTCCCCCCCCCCATGGTTTCATTCTTCCAAAGATCTCTAAAATTGGACTTTCGGATATAAGAGCTAAATCTGCATTCTGTTTGTCTAGATTATATGAGAAATTGAGAACAGATTGTGAATTGAAAGTCTTACTTTGCTGAGCACGGAATCCCTTTGAGCGCCAACCACAAAAAGAGCACACTGATAAGTTTCCAGGGCATCCTCGGAGTCCGGTTGAGGAACTCTCCGCACATCCACATGATGACGTCCAAGAAAAGTCCTATCACCTACTCAATCCAAATATCATATCCACGATTGCAGACCAAGTGAGATGCAGCTCCAGGTTTTTTTCCTAAATTCCACAGCAGCAGACGCGCGCCAGTATAGCTGTACCATCAATGGCTATTCCCGGTCTGTGTGAAAGAACTTCTCAAAATAACGAAAGTTTCGCCCGTTGAATGAAAGCTGGTACCATCCGATCACAAAGGACCTCACACTGAGCGACGATCACGCCAACTTATTATATTCCCAAGTCTCCCTTCCAATTTCCACGAGTAAGTGTCACAGCAATTGTCAGGTTTTTTTCTATTCGTCGGCGCCGTATCTGAAAAGAACAAATATGAACATCATTCATTTGTCATACTAGAATGCATAGAGCGCTTTTTACTTGTATCATCTGAGTGGTTGGGTGTTATCATCTCTCACCCTGACAAGCGCGTGATTCCGTGTACAGTGATCGCAGGCGAACAGTGACTACACACAAAATCACTGAATGTGTAGTTATTGGCCACGGCATAATGTACGGTATACACGACCAACTCGGCGCAGTCACTGCCAGTTCAACGCTGACGTTGTGGGTCCATCGACCAATACTTTCCCGGCATGCTGGGCCCACTGACTGACTAAAGGTCCTCAGCCCAGAAAACCTTGGACTGCTCTGTGTGTGGACTTGATCATCGTGTATTCACTCACTCGGGACAATCCCCACACAAGCTCGCAGTGGCAACTACCCAAGAATTCAGAGAAACATAAAGCAGCATATGAAATTATACAACTCATAATACAGATTTTTTCACGTCACACAAGCTTTGCAAAGTTGCATCATTTGGTTATCATCGAGTTTGACTAAAGGGTACCTGCCCTCGGGGTATATTTTTACCTGTCGATTGTCGGCAGACGATTACAATCGTATCAATTGAGGAAAAAAGCCATGTAAAGGTCACGGAAACTTCAAAAGTACGAGAAAATCCAGACCATGAATAATTTTTATTTATTGCAACAGCCAATACGGAGGGATGTCCTTCGGAAAGGTGTTCAGCATAAATTCACAATGCACAATACAGTTATTTCATTCATCAAAGTTGAATCAGGTAGTACGCAGGTAAAATACACAAACTCTAATCAATGACCATGATCATACGACTTGACGTGGAATAAGTGCTGCATGATCCTGCTTACACAGGGAAAATGCCCAAAATGTACGTACCATTTCCTGATCCTGCGCGTACATTTTAGGCAAATTTTTCCTTGTAAGCAGGATCCAAATTACACGGGAATAACAGAAAAGGCATGACGATGCGACTTCACGTGAAATAAGTGCTGCACGATCCTGCTTACAGGGAATTATGAGTGCCCCAAATTTCCGCACAGGAAAGTGTGCATACACACATTTTGCGTACAACTAGTTTTGTCCAGGGAATGGCAGAATTGTAACTGTTGGTGGCGCTGTCACCGTTGCAAGACTGGAGTCGTCTGCATTATGGTTCGTCGATGGCTCTCGCCTGATCATTTGAAGGTTTTGTGGCGCTTTAGCAATGGGGACTCATTACCCCCCAAAAATCACAACCACCAAGAAATGACCATTCCACAGAATGGGAAATATAGTATCAAATTTGTCAGAAAATGCATTTTATGCACATAGATGAAGAAAAAAAAATGACTAACATTTTAGAGAAGGGGTTGGGCGTAAAGGTCATAAGACACAGACTTTGCCAGGATACTTCTGCTGTAAACAGAACTGCAACTTATAGACGCTGATTTTCAGTTAGTGTCGAAAACTGGTGTTGACCCCATAGATATAGCAATAGTCTAGGTTTGCGTCTAGCGTGGATCAACCTTCGTGGGAGAGTCTTACCAAGTTTATTCTTCCCTTGTGTTGCGTCGTTGACCATGACATTACTACAAAGAAAAGAGATGATTGCTAAAGCCCCATGAATACACGACATCCTGTGGCATTGAGGAACTTGTGTTTACTTTTCTTAGGGGGGGATATAATTGGGGAAGGAGACTGGACACGTCGCTCCGGTGTCACGAGGCACGGAAGATGCTTTCTTGCCGTGGTCAGATAAAGGCAGGGCCTTGCACGGTATTACCCGGGCTTTACGAGTGGAAGTCACGTTGTTGCTATTTTGGGGGCGAGACTAAGTGAGGTCAAGTGTAACAACAGTACAGAAGTGATGGCGTCTGTGCGATAACGTCCAGCAGAATACAAGAACCGTTGTGCTGTAGGTGGAATATAATAGGACGCATATTTGGACTGGGGTCTACCCGATGTTCCCCAATACCTATGTTCCCCAGAACCCCAAATCCTTATATGGTCAGTTGGGAATCCTTATATATTAAAGGTTAGAGTTAGGAATTGGGTTTGGGTTGGGGAACATTGGTATTGGGGAACATAGGTATATGCATCTATTTGGACTAGCACTAAGAGGGGAGGGGCGTGTCACCACATAATCACCCTCTGTGTTTCAGACTCTGATCTGTGTTGAAGCACGGCAGGAGGGCTCCTTAGATCATGAGTTTATAGTACAATCACCCGTTTTCCGCTGTAAATGGTTTTATGGTAAGTTCAATTGTTTCACTCTTTTTTTTAATTAGATGACCGCCATATTGGAACGAAAGCGAGGCTAAAGTTCCAAAACAGGGACTTTATCGCGTCGTTACTATGGGATAACTAAACTAAGAATCAATTATTTGTGTGAAAATAATTGTTGTTAACTTTTGCCTTAGAAGCCTCAAATTTCAAACATTACAGTTTAAAGGGACCAATGACACGATGTAAGGCTTGAACAACACAAAGCAAAATGAGACTAACGCAATTTACAGAATATTTATCTATGATACATAGGCCTTTCTCATTCAAAAAAATTACGAGGACAATTTTTTGCTGAGTCGTGTTGAACTCAATCTGTCATTATAGAGCTTGCGGCTGATCAACTCGAACACTCAATATTTATGTGGAATCCTAAACTAAAATAATGTTACACCTCTAATTAAAGTAACGGGGATCAGTTTGTGTTAAATCGGGTGTTGAATTGTAGAACATGCGGCTGATCAACTGGAGCACTTTTTCATGGGATGGGAACGGTCAGCTCATGACTATTTTTCAACCTCGAAGGTGGGGAGGAGACGGGGTCAAAATCGTATATCTTCCCTCCTATTTAATTTCCCTCCTCAATACCTTGTACCAATATACACCAATTACCGAAGCCGCCAGACTGACCTAAAAAAGGTCCTTGAGTTAGAGGGAAAGGGGGCAACATAATTATTTAGCGGATATGGCAGACAGAGTGTGGACAATTGGCTTCAAGTTCCACGACCATAAAAATGGCAACAAACTAACCCTGACTGGGGCAAGTGGACCGACATACTTGGCCACAGCGGTCATAACTCGTGTCCAAGGGGAAAGAATGAATAGTTCAAGCACCTGTTTCGAATCTCCTGGGTCCGTATTCAAGAACGTTCCATTGAGTGTGCAAATTACCATTTCTCTAAAATAATGCTTGATATTTTTGTTTTGATTTATCATAATAGAGAAAGGACACATATATCACTAACAGTTTTGCTCGGACGGAAAACTACTTAGGAACAGTTTTATGCATTACTGCTGCGTTATTGACGTGATGTGATTCAATTTAACAGTTGGATTCTTGACCTCGTCATGCGTTACAAAATACTGAAATTGTGAAATTGAAATTGCGAACGCTACAATTGAAAGACTTCAAACGCGGCCGATCATCCTTGCAATAAAATGAAAGGGGGACAAATAAACAATACAAATAAGCATTGTGAAACTAAATTAACTATAGCCTCCAACTTCTTTGATATGAAGTGTGAAATAGAAATTGATATTGAGAACACTTAATGGAAGAACCAGTTTAACACTGTCCATCACCCATGCAATAAATTGGGGGAAATGCGGGCAGTACGGTGAAACTAAATTAAATATGATACTCGCAATCTTTATGCTAACTGTGGTTTGAAGTGTGAAATAGAAAAGATTAAACTGCAATTTAGGACACTTACTGTAAGAAAGTGCTTAACTCGGTCGAGCGACCATCCAATAAATTTTGGGAAACGGGCAGTATGGTGAAACAAACGTTGTGTTCACCCTGGTATATGAAGTATATATGAAATAGAAATTATAAAAATAGTAATTTTTAAAAGACCGCTTAATTGGTGAAGGTATTTAACACGGTTGAGTGTCCAGGCGCATACAATAAAATTGGGGGCTATAACAAACAACGTGCAGTACGATGAAACTAAATGAACTATATTTGTGGCGAACTCTGTCAATACTTTGGTGTTCGGTCAACAATAAAAAAAACAACACCAAAAATAAAATTGATTTAAAAGGGAGCGACACTAACACTTGAATAGTTGAGAAGATACGTTTAACCTCATAGGATAGGAGGAGAAATTAAAAATAGGGTAACACATTTTAGGTTTCGTTCTTAAAACTCGATCGGCTCAATGAAAAAAGGAAACCAGATTATGTTCTACTGCTATTATCTTCGTCGAAAAAACCCCAAAATTTGTCTTCAACTCAAGCAGAAATGTTACGGCAATTGTCAACGTTTGACGTCTTATGGAACAATTACCGTGTTCAGGAAAGGAATCATTTCCTCTTTGAAATACGCTCTGTCGACAAGGCTAGCGAACGATGCACGAAAGGCATCATCGGAGATGATGTGAGAAGATAAGAACTGTTTAGGCCTAAACATCTTCCGGAAATCGATCCAAATTGAATCTGACTTTTCCGGGACGCTGAGACATTTGGCAAGCTGAAATTAATTACTTACCTTTGTTATGTGTAAAAGATCGCTTTAAATTATAGTAGGCCAATACTGTATAATGGAAGGGTTATTTAGTGCCTGTATGGGAAAGCCTATAAAGGTAAAGTGCAAGTCAATGACCGAGTGTATCCAGGATTTGCAACGAAAACTCCTCCCAATATATATTTACTAGACATATTTCATCAGCGCCCACAACAACCGAGAGTACGAGAATCAAGAGTTTATTTTGTGGGCGTGATTAACGAAAATGATGAATGAAAACATGTTCAAAAGACGTTGACCCACATTCGCACTTCCTAGACGGATAAGACTGTTTAATGGCTATATCACGGTCAGGGGCACTCCGTGTATAGAAAGGGTGATGCCTTTGAAAATAAAATGGGCAGGAACAAAATAGGCTTTTCGGTTCTGTTTTTCATCTCCGTTCCGGACGAAGTGGAAGGGAACGTGGCTGACTAGGTACCGGCGCCCACAGAGTGGGTGGCCTGATTGTAACCTTTTTGGGAGCGATCGAAACCATCATCTCCGGCCCTGTATTAGTAGGCCTAGTCTGGGCACTCGGCCCATGCAACAGGTCCACAGTGCTCATATTTTACCATTCTCAGACGAAAGAATGACAACACAAGTTTTGCATAAAACACGTTATAAGAGTGTGCAACTGCGCCTCCCCCCCCCCATGGGCCTTATTCACGAGTCGGCCATTTTGGATTGAGAGTGAGGTAAAATCTTCATTTTTGGAACTTGTGTAGAGAAATGAAAGCAATGAAGTAACAAATCAATACCAGCCTGCCCTAATGAATAATTTAAATTTTGTGATTAAACATACTCTTATGTTTTAAGCCACATTTATGAAAGTTAGGCTATAGTGAATAAATAGTCTGGCACCATCCCATTCAATCGTTCACAATTTATGAAATACATTCAGGGAACACGACAAAAATGGCCAACTTGTACATAAGGCCCATCTCGCTGCTTTAATGTGCACTATGTCTTAAAATTGTTGGTTGCTGGACATTAATTGATTGCTTCTTTCCTGTATACTGAAACTAGACCGCAATTTCCGGAGAGGGAACTGCTCCAACGTTAGATCGAGAAGAATGTTTAAAGCATTACTCGAGTAAAACCTCAATCTATAACGGAATGAATGTCACCATAATCGTCTATGGTCTCCAGTTTCAGTCAGTTAGTTTGAATTTCTACTCCTCAAATAAGAGTATAGTCGAACCCTGATAAGAATAGCACTGTTAATACAACAACCTGCTTATAACAAGCAAAATTTTAAGTCCCAAGTCTTTGTAATTTGTCTTTGTTTTCCATTACTGATAATACAAGGTACCTGTTATAACAAGGTACCGTAATTTGTAAAGTCCTAAGGACCTTGTTATAAAGTTGTTCGACTGTACTTGGGGATTTCAGTGAAATCCCATTTCACAACTTCTCACAAGGACTGAAATACAATTTTTTTCTACTCCAAGAAGAACATGAAGGTCCGTATATAGTATGAGGCACACTGGGCGCCCACATTATTTGTGTACGTTCCATGTGACAAAGATTAATAACCAATATCCTTTCTCTTGGGGATACGGTTTTGTAGCGCAAAATCCTTGAACTCCATAGGGAGAACAATAATCAAAGCACGCCAAATGTATACTGGCTGGGAATTGAATGGAGGAGTCATGTTTTTTTTTACTCGTTGACATTCAACAAGAAGATTAAATGCATGACGTCTGAATGAGACGAGTTGTCGTACTCAAGATGTATAAAAGGAGAAAATGTATTTTTCCAATTTTTATTGTATTCAATGTAATATCTATGACATCAATTAAAGATGTCGATCCATTTTGTGCATGCCCAGTTGACTTAAAGCCACATCATGTCACCATGGGCAACAACGCCATGTTTGCTTTTTCAGGCTTGTTTTCCTTTCCGTTTCCCGCGTTTTTGTAGCATGATGTCATTCTGGCCGTCTCCGCGCCACAAAATGTGCAGACGGCGGAGGAGGACGGTCTGCTTCCTGGTCATGATGACTTGTGAAACTCCGAGGAAATGGCATCATTCTCGTGATTTGACGACTTGCGGCACCCACGCACGTGTCAACGCGGTCGAACCACTGACCTATTCGATTGGCGCCACCGAAAAATAGCGATTCGTAACCTGAGCCTTCCTCAGAAACTTCCATCGACTAAACTAAAAATTGTTATAGGACCCTATTGCTAACACATGGGGAAAGTTCTCGTTTGTGATCGTTCATTACAAAGTCACCTTCTGTGCGATTGCCGAAAGAACCCTTCCACAATCTTTTGAAAATGCATGAATTTGCGGAAAAAGTCAAGAAACATCCACGAAAACACTTACAACACAGCCCACTTTTTATAGCCTATCTCTCTTGAACAAAGTACCAAGACGCCAAAAATGGAGAGAAAATTACCATTTTGCATAAAAGGGGCAAAATTCGTTTCCCAAAGATATTCTGCACTTCAAACTATTTTTTATAATGATCTAATAGTGAACCTATATCATAGTGATTTCTTTGATGATTTTCCAACAGTGCGTAAAAAAAGGAAATTCGCTTGGATACCAATGTCAAGATTGGATATTCAGCTATCTTCTGTTCTATCTCTTCAGTAGTCATGACATGAATACACAGCGGAAGGAAATGCCTCACATGTCTCATTGAATGCCCGAAAGCATAATGAGTGATTGATTCATGGCTTCATGTTACGCTGGAAACACCCTTCTCTCAACATGTCTGCAGGAGGTCTGAGTCAAACATTGCCGACCCTGACATTCACGGAATATAAATGAATTCACTCTGGCAAGCACAGTTATTTGAAACCCTCTCATCGCCCTTCAAGAAGGGGTTGGATAAGAAAACAAAACTCAACTTCAAGAAAAGGAGTGGGTGCGCGCGTGTGTGCTTAGTACATATATCCCAGAGGATAAAAGGGAAAACAACAGATCCTTTCAGTCCTCGGGAGTTGGGTCTTTGTTCAAAACGGTCCTCTGTGGTAGGTTTGTGTGCTTAGTCTATACGGGACAGTGTTATGGGTCAAAGGGAAATACAAAGCATTGTCCTCGGGAGTATAGTAAAACAACATTCACTGTGTGGACTTCCGAACAAAAGAGGTCCACATAAACCAGGTAGCAGCGACGGTGTGTGGACTTGCCCGAGTCCACACGACTTTCCCCTTTCTGGAAAACAGGTTAAGAGGCATTTTTGTGTTGGGTTTATCGGTGGCAAAATAAGGAGAAACTTTTAAGGGTATCATAGAAAAAAAGGGGTTGAAATTGTTTTCACAGTGTGAGTAAAATGTTTTTATTTTCACAGTTTTTTTTTTACTACAGGAAAACAAAAGAATGTCCACACTAGGTATGTAACGTAAACGTGTGTGCGTGAGCCATGCGATGTTTGCTATAGTTTAAACCTTACTTTACACATCTTAATTGCATCAGGTGTCAGGGTGGAACTTCACTTCGTTGTTTCACGTCTCTACCCCGAGGGACCTGCAAGAAGTTAAGGTTAAGGCTCGTGCCTTGGACATTTTCCAGGGTATATATTTGGCACTATCTGCAGGACCTGTTTGAACATGGACAGGTACATTGAACTTTACGTTTACCAAAATAGTACATCACTGTCCATGAACATGCAAAATGTCAGCACGTACGCAACTTTGGCACCCAAGGTCATCTGCGAAGCAAGGCAAGTCAAAGTGGTGGCATATAGTCTAGGGGAACAAGGAAATAAACTGTAAGGTGACCTTTATGCAAAGTCATTATTCAACTATTATTTTGTTAGCGCACGTGTCCTGCAAAATGAATATTCGAGTATACCTCAACAACTCCAACAACGTCATAAACTATCACATTCCGATGGAAGGATGTAAAATGTAGCGTTGGATTTCACGTTTAGTCAAACCGATGTTTTCGAAAATTTGTCGACATTACCCAATTGTTCGAGAATTGATTTTTTTTTGGTGTGCATCGAATCACGCGGCATGGTTACTCTGTCAAAAAAATAAGGACATTGACAGATGTGGAAAACTGCCAACACGCGGCCGGATAGCTAATTGGGCAGAGCACCGATCGGCAGATTTGGAGGTCGCAGGTTCTATTCCCGCTGCAGGCTTTTAAACTGAAACATGATTATACATGCACTGAGTTGGTTTACCCTTGTAAATGTATTTGAGCCCACCTTTAAACAGGATTTGCCAGGCTGCGGAACTCAAGGGAAAAGTCGGCCACCGACGACAGAATGAAGTCAACATAATTGAAGCTTTATTTTTGGTAACATCGTAACTCCTCAGAGAATGCTTCATGTTTGTCCGGATCCCTGCGTTGATTTCCGGACATCCTGGAGGGGGATAAAAAAGGGACGGTTTGATACTGTAAAGTGGCCTCAGGGGAGTCCCAGAGAAGGAGCCAGGGGGTATGTACTGAAACCTCCGGTGAGAAAAGAAGAAAATCGTAGGTTTGAACAAGTCAACCGTCGCCAATTGGAAAAGCATATTAATTTGGATAATTGTGCACAGGGGCGGGAAGAGGGCATGTTTCCTGTGAAGAAATTCGAGAGGAAAGAAAAAGGGATTACATTTGTAGATACTGCTCAAAACACTCATAAAGGTTATTTATAAAGGCTATGGGATGTACAGTATAGTATGAGTTAATCCACAGCAGCATCTGTATTCTGAATGCTGACGCACAAAACACCTTTGTTTATACAGACAACTAATGAATTTCCAAATTAGTTTTTTCTTCAAATACAGGGCGGTGCAAAAAGAAGGAAACCCACTTTTGACAACACTTTTCACCCACTTGTTGAGCATATTTCAAAAATTCAATTTAATGGTATTAAAATATTGATCTTTAAACATAAGTGACGAAAAAATGATTGCAAATTCATATTTTTGTCTCTGAGACGTGGTAGTTTTAAAAAAGACGGCTTTATTCCATCCGCTTGACTGAGCTCCGGGGCTTGATTTGACGACAAATAGCACTACACTAGACTTACACGTGGACAACAGTGATGTTGGTGACTTGTATTCAAATTAGCATAATAACACTACTCTTGCGATTTTTGAAAAGGTGTTTTTCACCACTCATGGTCGAAGAGCTATACTTCACTTCATCATAAAAAAAAATTCAAATAAGTTAAGTAAGTAGGTTAAAATTCCTGTCAAAAGTGGGTTTCCTTCTTTTTGCACCACCCTGTAGAATTGCAATAAAGGATAACTGCTTTTGCTGTACAGCAAAACATTTTTCTTCATTGGCTGGAAGTACAGGGCGATTCCTTGTACTGATTGCATCTTTGATGAAATTCCAATCAACTGACATAATATTAGGTCATTCAGTCAAAAGAACAGGTTAGGTTTGACGCAAGCGTCCCGCCAAAGGAGCCATGTTCTTTCTTTTTTTTTCGCTTTCTGACTGTCCCTGAAGAAAATCATCAATGTGCAAGAAAAGGTGACCAGTCAATGAAAAAGAAAACGTTGGTTCTAAAACTACGAAAGAAACTCTTTAAAATGCTGCATCGCTAAGTCCTTGGTTCCCGCTTTGATTCGATGATAACAGCAAAGCCCTCTGGATTACAAGCCATGAGGGAGTCACTTCATCCTGAAAATCACCACTAACAAGAACAAACGGGAGAAGCAAGTTATTATGGCGAGGTATTATGCAGCGGTCAAAATGCCGGAAGGCCGAGGACCCTGACGGGAGGAGGAAGGGGCATAATTATCGTGGAGGACGTGGCCCCTATATGCCCCCTGGGTATTAGGAAAGGGGAACAGCTGTGGACGGGAAGTGAACCGGGGGAAATAAGAAGGTATAAACTTGAGGCCTGTGCAGGACGGTTAAAACTGATCGATCATGCACGTGATGGTAAAAACACACAAAAAAATACACACACCGCGATTTCTGTGCATACATAATGCATGGAAATCCAATATGCATATCATTCTAATTTAAGAAACTGCTTCCGATCTTCTTTTTATTGTTTTTAAATAATGAAATTTGGCCATCTACAAGGCCACTGGCCACTTCAGTTGGCAGCTATACAAGGAAAGAAAGGAATTCCATTTGAACTGAGATATATACTGAAAGGAAGAGCAGGATTCTTGGGAATCCTTGAGGTCTACTTACTTAATTACAAATGGAATTATTTGCGATTGATTGTGTTTTTTATTGTAAACAAATTTATCTGGGTGGGATGATGCCTTTCCGATCATTCTATCATGTTAAATGCGATGTTCTAGTCACAATTTATTTACAAAGAGTTAATTTTAATTCAATATGTTGTAAGATACAGAGATCTATCGAATGTTTTATAATTTTGTTCGTTAGTATATTTACAACGCGTTGCACGGTCTCAAGCAACGGGCAGGTTTTGATATTCGCATCAATGTTTCACATTGACGTTCATGACTGTGCATAAAAATAGGAAGAATGTGTTCCTCCTATATACCTCCGTTCAGTGAAATACAAGCCTACTGCAGGGCATAGGCCTGGTTGTAATTATGTTCTACCAGCAACAACATTAATGTTCACGATACCTTAATGACATGAGACATGGTTTCGCGTATGTGAAAGACCATTTTGATGGGTTTGTTTTAGTGAGATTCCGTTCACGTACACGGGTAACGACTTACCGTCGTCCGTCTAAACGTTAACAGCTGGAAATGGGCAACGTCTGCTCTTAAAGGGGTCATGCATGCATGAAATGACGTTTTCTGAGATACATTATTTTGTGCATTTTTCTACTCCTCTTAAATGTATTAAAACTATTTGACATTCCTTGTTCATTTTATTGAAAAGTGCACTTCTTTAAACATTTAGTTTTTATTTTCAATGCTTTTACGGACAACCGAGGGCGTTGTTGCTATGATGTCATTTCAGGAAGACATTCTTCATTTTAGGGGTTTTCTGTTCAAATTGTGAACCCAAAAATGTTTCATTTAAAACATTTGTGAGAAAAGTTTGCTCACTGGCTTACTGTCATGTACTGACACAACAACTAATTATCAAAGAAAAGAAAATCTACATAATTACAGCAAAATATAAATTCTGGCAACTTTTGGTGCTGAAATAGCTGTAACATTGAGGTTTGTGCCTGAAATGACATCACACATTTGGTCATGAACATGTAAAATCGCATTTGCATGAAAACACAAGGGCACCAAAATAACCTTGAAAGTGGGCAAAATGAAAATTGAAAATAAGGTGAAATGGGACACAAAGGTGCATTTCAAGGATTGCATTACAAACTTACACTGCAAGAGCCCTTTAAAACAAACCCGGCTGTTATTTGACTAAAGAAACGTGTCCATGTGACGCGCGGATGCAGACAGGAAGATGTGATAACAGTAAACATACAAAAAATACATGAACAAGGTAAGGTAGTACTTTAGATGACTACTAAAATGAAAGTTTGCTTATAAAGCTTTCGTAGCAACAACTACTTCATATGCCAACCACTAAAAAAAAAATAAACATGACGACGGCTAGGCCTTCGTATGAATTGGAAACAAGGCCGTATACACTTACACTGGTAATGGATCTATATGGGTTATTCTTGTAGACTCTATCTCCCTATTCATAATTATTTTCCACAATTAGGGCTTTGAAATACACAATTTCTAGGAATGGCTTTTGATGACGGTAACGCCACAGCAGATGAATGAATGAAGAAAACTTGTAAAGCGCCGGTACTTATCCGCCACAGATGGGCGCTCATGGCAGACGCAAAAGTTAGATTCATCATCAGCTCCTAGTATTTTTCAGTGCCATTGCTCACCTGAGGGTTGAGGACGGGGCAATTGTGCATGTGTAACAGTTCAGGCAAGAACGCATACTTTCACTTGTCGACAGGTATAATTTATAGCGTCTGATAACTGGTGAGGTCCGCGAAAACTCCGGTAATTATTTCAGAAAACGCAAAGCCGTGATCTTTACATGGTTGTCTGGTGGACCTTTGCCATACGCAGAAGGTAAATCTTGCTTGGCGCGGAGAAAAAAGGGCACAACAGGAAAGTCGCGGTGGCGCACGCTTCCAGGAAAGATTTATAGTTGCCTTTTCGGGACAAAATATTTTGGTAGGAGGGTGAAAAGTGGCTTTTTACAAAACGATTGTTGCTTCATGGTTGACCTCGATCGCCACGCATGCCTGATCTGTTTGTCCTTTAAATTGTGCGTGACGATAATAATCATTTGAAACTTTTTTTTTTATTGGGAATGCGTTGGGCCTTTCAACCCAAAGTTCGATAAGAGTTCTTTAACACCCAGGGGTCAATAGGTCAAATAAAAAAATGATGGTAACCAGATCACACGAAAGGAACCCATTTATCATGAAACGACGAAGAACGGATGCAGCATTAGGTAGAATAGTAAGTAAATTAGCTTTAATTCACAAATAATCCTACTACTGGTTCGCGTGTAATGTCACACGCTATTGGAGGGATGAGGACCCATCAGCCAATTCATGGTATACTTGACAGAGAGGCTTTACTTTCAAAGTCAGCCATTCGAGAGAAATTTCTTACATTGTAGCTGTATAAATGGTAACAACTCGGGGGAATCTCGTTTGCAAGTATATACGTGTACATGTCCATTCAGCCTCGCTCTCGTTCCAATATGGCGGTTCCTGGCAAGCTGCTATAAAACGGCCAGCATACAACAAGGTCTGAACTTGGCCTGAAACGTATACTATGCGCCTATATCGCACCATCCGACTATACCACATACGCATGGAATTCGTGTCAATCGCCACCAGACCATAATTGAGTAACGAAAGCAGGTGGGAGTCAACCTGCGAAATCCCCCCGTATAAGTGCCGGTATTACACTTTTTGTTTGGATATAAGTTCATGGGTGGAGGAGGGAGCTTATGCCATAATGGTCTCTGGCTTTCGAATGGTGTAGCCTAAGCCGTGAACCCAGTAATAATCGGCTCTAACCAGCTGCTTGGAGTCCGCTTGACATTCAGTGGGTTTTTTTGGTGGGGAGTCGGGATGGCCCGATCATGCGACTTCCAAAAGGTCATGGATCGTGCCGAAGGGACTGGTTAGCACTCTGTAACATTCTGGAGTGCTTATGGCGTTCGTTTTCTTATCGTGGCTTTGCATCTTATATCGTGACTTTGCTTTGAGGACTGGATTATGCTGTTTCCTGGGGGAAGACGTACATGTCTATCTCGTCATGCACAAATACTATGCCTTCAAGTTTGGCAGTCTTGGTGCCAATTAAGAGAATGAACGCTACAAAGTTTTCTTAACTACATGTAACAGTCAATGCGACAACACATCGTCAATACAAAAAGTGATGGCCCTAGAAGTATACAATATATTCAACTTACAGACCGGTTTATGAAAAACAAGACACTGTGGGCAAGCCTAAAGCTTGTCACAGTGAGAACACAAAATTCCATTTGATCGATTCAGAATGGCTATTTTGTTTGTTCGTTTCTTTTTCATATGGACTACAGAATGGGCCAGATTCAGCCCATTCATTAACGTTACGGGGAAAACCTATTTGAAAACGTTTAGGCCAAGGTGAGACTTAAACAAATCTAATGTATTCATAAGACGGAATTTGCGTCTTATGAATCGTTTCATTGCGGTACCCGCTGCTTCATCAGATTCGAACCAGCCAACCGATCCCGCAAGCTCGGTGTTCGAGTGGTAAGGCGTGTGCACTAGAAAACATGAGGTCGTGGGTTCGAGTCCCACCCGAGTGATTTTTTTTTTCACTTTCACTCGGGAGGTAACACACGGAGTATACAGTGTTTATACGTCGGTGAAGGGCAAAACCTAATATTGAAGTCTAATTTACAAGTGACCGTAAGATACAAAGATGACTATTATACCAGCAGATCAAAAGATAAATCTTTTGAAAGAATTAGCTAGAATCGATTGTTAAGTAGAAATGATTGTTAAGTTCTAAGAGTGGTGCAAGACTCGATCCTTGACCGGAATACTGTCTTTATGAAAAATTATCATTATGTGATAACATCAATTAAAAACAATCACAATTTAATGAGATCTCTGTCCTTTTATTTCACTTAAAGGTAGGTAAAGAATTAAACTGAGGGAAACTGATTTTTTTCCAGCCATCATTATGTGATAACCTCAATTAAAAATCACAAATTAATAAGAATGTGTCCTTTTATTTCGCTTACGGCAGGTAAAGAATTAAACGAACAATTTGCAGACCCTGGAATTAACGATAGAGTATTATGCGCATTAATCAATCACTGTTGTTTTGTCTACGCTCCAGACTAAACATTCGCCGTGACTGCATCTTTAACTTGAACTAGAGACCGGCAAAAGGTTTTCCTGTACACCTGTGTATTTTACTTAATGCGTAGAGTATGTACCCTCTGATCTTTACGGCCGCAGCGGGGCCCACCGCAGCGAGTTACCGCACTTTGCCGTACGAAGTCCCGCAGAGACGGCGAAGGAGTGACGCGGTGCCACGGCAGCAAAGTATTACGCACGTAATAATACTAGTACCAACGGGTAATATTATTTTTTCCTCTAAACCTTTCGATCTATTTTTATGCCGCGGGCTTTACACCTGAGACCGGCTATAATGAGAAAACAAACATGACTTTTTCATTTATTGGACGCGTGGGGGGACACACCGAGATTGGGGTTACTCCGGGTTAAAATGTTTAAATGTTGAAGGGGTTCCATGCGCGACCGGCCGGTTGAGGAGTTGAGGGGGTCACGGCAGGGACAAGGTGGAGCATGAAAGGCAGAAATGGTTTTTGGGCTTTCGGCATCATGGACGCAATTAAACAATTGAAAATTAAAACGATGGGAGGAGATGTTATGACTGACTACCAAATGTAACCGACTCTGCACAACTTATCGTCAATTCACATTTCACATCAGTACGTCTCGTAAGGCATCCACAAACATTGCATTATATAACATTGTCCAGCTTACCTTCGACCATTCACGTTATCGTCTCCGGAATGCGATGCAAACATCTTCATCAATGTGGTCATTGCTGTGGACATTCATCCTCCATCTATAAATAACGAACATAGCTTTTAGTAAAAAGTTTATAAAGTCAATGTTCTTTTTAAGACGACGCCACCCCAGCTTTTCACAAGTTGGCCCATCTGGAATGCGTCGGGGTTTTATTATTGGCAGCATACGGTGAATGACCATATACAGAGGAGTTTTTGTGAACATGAATTACCCAATGGGTTCAAATGGGTTCAAACATTATTGCTAATTCGGGCGATTCACGAATTGCCCGAATTCTGCAAACCAAGCTTAGCGACTATGACTTAGTTTGTTCCGTTGCATAAAATGTTGCGAATAATTTGGGAGAAGTTTTCCGATACATGATACATCATTTGAAGCGATTGTTTCTTTAAGAAAAATACTAGTTCGGATTAAGAAGAAACAGAGGAGTTAACTTCGACGTTTTGTTCAGCATGTTCTGACCGTCATCATGTGTTTGTGAGTGCAATGGTAAGAATTATTTCATGAGGTGACAGATAGAATGTTCGCCGAGTGGAATAGAACATTAGATCTGTCACCGAATGAAATTATTCTTTCCATTGCACGAATGTGCACCATTCATTATTTGTTTTATACAACACCTGAATAAATCATCATCATCTGATTGGTCAGAGCCGCCAATAGTGTGACCATGCAATGGAAGTTCTTAATGGAAATTCAGGACTGTTAGGGTTCATGGAATAGAACTTATATATTTTGCGGTGTGGCCGGGCCGTGGGTAGGGACGAATAATTCAATGACACGTGTTCAACCACCCACCAATCAGAGGACGGGGATTTATTCGGGCCTTGTGTAAACTGTGATAGCAAAGCCAGTGAAGCGATTACATTCATAAACAAAACTGTCCATGAAAGATGGAGATGTATCAATCATATTCACTTCCGGAACATAACCTGCTTAGATTGCGATGGCGTATTGCGACGTTGCACATAATACACGCAGAAAACTATACTTTGGTACTCAAATAAGTTGAAAGATAAAACAGCTGATCGTAAACATGCCGTAAGTGCAAACGTCTATCATACATAAATTGCATGGTGTAAGAAAATCATGTACAATCTCTTGAAAGATTTCTAAAATTCGATTCAAGTCGAGTACACGGATCTGTTGACTGTGAAAAATTGCTGTGTTGAATTATCAACATTGTGTGGGTATCTAGTTATTTAACCACTCGTCTGGCAGAGTTTCCTTAAGGCTTCAAAACTGTTGTGTTTACAGCTGTTTAAACTTATTTTTGTAGGGAAAATGGTTATGATTTGGCTTTTGGCACCTGAAAAGGAACCACTTCATTGAATAAATTGGGGGGGGGGGGGGGGATTGCGGAGTAGTAGCGTGTAAGGAGGGAGGAGTAGATAATTTTATGACTTGCACACAGTCTGTGTGTATTCCGCAAAATATTTGGCAGCGATATTAAAAAGTTGTTAATTGATGAGGAAACAAATGCTCATGTAACCTCAACTCAATGCTGGGAGAAAATTGAATCCTGCCAATCTCCGTGAGCCTTCTCCTTTAAATCAATACGATCAAACAAGCACATGGGAGAGGGGGGGGGGTGATGACGATGGTTCGCGTCTGATCTGATGGCCAATAACGTGAATGACACAAAGTACCAGCCTTGTGACATTTTCAAGAGAGACTTTTGGCTCAATCCCTCAGGCCATACGCAATTCAATTAGGCAGGTTCCCCACTGTCCTGTTTGATAAAACTTCCCGCGATAATATTCCAAGACAGTTTTTGTTATTAATGGGAAATTATTTTTTTTTCACAGAGACTGAATATCCATGGCCATCGATCGTATGAATGAGCTTATTATGGAGTTAAAATATCTGAGCAGTGATGCCGGGTGGCAGTCGGTCTGGTTAGGCGGCCCCGTGCCATTCGTTTCTGTCCGATGCCGCGACGGCACGCAGATCCAAATCGCTCAGTCAGTACACATCTCCCGAGAATTGTCAGGATATGACGAGTCAAGGCATATCTTTTAGTACTCTGGACCCCCAAAAAGTAAACCCCTGTAAACTTTCTCAACTTAAAAAAAAATGGCAGAGGAACGAAGCATTGGGCGTAACGCCCATGTCTTACTCAGCTTACATGTGATCAAGTCAGTGGCATGGGAAACATCAAAGCACACAATGAGTCAAATACGGATGTAAACGAATTGTAGCAGTGTGTACTACCGGCACATGGCTTTCTCAGGACTGCACACACCAATAACTGAAAACATGTGGACATGTTGGGCACTTTTATTCGAGCCAATATTAGTTTTTGTATAAAATTCGATAACAATTTTTTTGCAGAACTTGCATGCATAAAGTTGTAGACAGGTGATTTGCACCAACGTACGTTGGGCAAAAACATCTGCACACCCCTCTTACAAGGAGGACACACATCTTTGAAAACGCCGGCAAACGTGGACCCCTAGCTATTGTCCGTAATCCTCATTCCTTTGTTTGTACTCTAACTTTTTAGCAATACATTTGTGCCCGTAGGCCTACCCTTTTGTCCTCGGTCCACGATTGCCGGTGTTTACATACTCATTACTACACATCAAAACCATGGAGCAGGGTACTTTTCATCCCTAAACTATGATGCTGATTGCTGAACTGTATATCGTAGGGCTAGCCATTTTGAAACGGAATGCATCCTTCCACACTACATGGCCAATAATGCAAAACCGTGTTCAGCCCAAACTCTCTCATTGACTTTACAGTAGGTCCAAATTTCATGACTAAATTGACCACTGTACATGCATGTCCATGTCCATTTGTACATATAGTACATGTGGTCCCAATCGTTTCAGCACATATAAATACCGCCCTCTTGTGGTGGTGACAGCTGCCAACTCATGAACAATTACACGCCAGTATAATTAAGTCATGATGGCGGCGATTACTTGTCAAGTCTACTGGGGACGAACCATACATTTTATTTTGGGGGAGGGGCAAAAGAGGAGGGTGGGTGTGATCGTGGCTTCTCAACCAACCTGAGTCACACTTCAATGTACATTATTTTATTAAGTGTCCTTAGTTTGAGGTATAAGTTTGTAGTTTTATGTGAGTTTGTTTTGATAATTTGAGGCTGGATTGGGAGGTAGGGGACTATACCAAATAAGATGGACAAATCTTGCTACAGTGTCATCAAACTTACTTATTTCACTCCCGGAAATCACGTACTGAGGCGGAAGTCTCGAGAATAAAGATTGTCTCCAAAGGTGACCGAGGAAGATGTAAAGAAAGGGAAACTTCCATTGACTGAATCCTCGATGGGTATATAAATTATGCTTCAATGAAGCTTTTCTTGAAACTATAGGATTCTATTCTCAACTGCCATGTGGTTTCGATGAGATTAAAATGTTTTTGAGAGCTGGACAGCTTTCCGGAAGACGGTAGCCAGACATTGCAACTTAGGCGCTTCCTCTCAGAACTCCCCGCCGGTACCAAAGGCATATTTTAGTCCACAGGTGAAACATTTTCAGGAACCGCTCTGCCCGATCGATCAGAAGCCGCAGTTCTTCCGCTAGGGATGCCGATTAATGATGGCATGTTTTGAACACACTAGGTCGAGTCTGCCCTCGAGCTCTTCGTTGAGTCCGAGGAAGGAACTCCTCAAAGAACTTCAAGTTTAAAAGACTATTTAACCATTGATAGGTTAGAAGAATTTGGACTTACAAACACACGCAGCTGTTAAGCTGCATGAATGATGTACAAGAACGGCGTGTTTTCTTGGCATTGTTTGTACCTCTTGTTTGTGTACCAAATCACTATACACCGTGCAATATTGAAAGTTTGTCAAAACTTTTGTAACTTCCTTAACAGCGTTGTTCCTATACTATTAAGTTAACGTTGTTTATAAGGCCATAGGCCTAACAGGTCATGTATAACTTAAAGGGCCCATGACATGTTTCTCACTTTGGAGTATATTTGGTGCGACTTTTTCCTTCCCATAAAATGCATGAAAACTATTCGACATCCCTTTTTGGCATAAATTCTATTGAAAAGTGCACTTTTTTAAACATTTAAAAACTTTCCATGCTTTCCTGACAAGTGAGGGCGCTGTTGCTGTGATGTCATTTCAGAAAGACACAGACTGTTCTCTTTTGGGTTTCAGTTTGCTAACTGAAAACATTTGTGAGAAAAGTTTGCTCATTGGCTTACTGTCATGTTCTGAAACAACAACGAATCACCACAGAAAAAAACCCATTTACGACAGCAAAATATCACAACATCTGACAATTTGGTGCTGCAATAGCTATGACATTGAGGTTTCTGCCTGAAATGACATCACACTATTGCTCATGAATATGGAAACTGGTATTAGCATAAAAACCAAAAAGACACCAAAATGCCCTTAAAAATGGCAAAATGAAAATTGAAAAGTTGTTGTTTATGGGACACAAAGGTGCATTTTCAAGGATTGCATTAAAAACAGTACATTACAAGAGCCCTTTAAAAACAAAATCAGTCACAAAGACAGAAAAGTTTGTACTTTTTGGATCCAGTTTCGATTCAGTAGTCTGAACACAATGGTACCCTTGACGTGCATTCTGCTTTCACTTACCTATTAACGGTAGCCAACACATTTTACATAGCCTACGTTTTTAAATGTTATATCTATCAGCCGCAGTTTCGATGACTGTCGCGCGGAGGCGTCGCCGAGCCGCCTCCGGCGAGTTTTGTAGGCGCGCGCGCTCAGAAATACGGGTAGGACCTTTGGCACAACCCCCACCTCTGTGCCAACTGCTGATAGACAGGTGCCATTGTGCCGATGTCTTCAAACCCAAATACGCGCGCTATTATGTAGGGCTGTTGTACATTTTGCATGATTCAGAGGAAATTGTGATCGCAAGGCCTATAAACCGCGTTTTCCCATCCCTGACCATCATAATTACTCACAGGGTGGTGTATATATATATATAAGTGCCCGACTGAAATTTATCGAAATCAAAATTGACAACTTCCAGGAAAACGTCACAGCCCAAGAGATCCCCGGTTTGTTGGATGGTCAAAAAATGGAACTGTGACACGGCTTGTGCAATCGCCGGGCTTTGTGGAAATTGCACTCATTTTATCTTCCCATTCCAAATCCTAATTGGCTTGACCTTCAGAATGAAGTCATCGTGCGCCACGGTGGCTTGAAAATCAGCCAAGGGACAAGATTTTGTTGATGACCGTCTATGCATCCCTCCCCTGCCCCCATCGTGGCGCCTTCGGATCGGACGGTCAGCTTTTAGGGGGTCACCTGTTCTTAGGCGTGACTCCAAGTTCATGTCCGAGACCCACTTCTGAAACTGAAAGCATATCCACAGGGGTTTAGGGCATTTGAACCCCCGTCTTAGTGTTTGAAAACAAAAAAGACAATCAGTGTAGAAAAACACAGTAAATGCCTGTTAAAACCCTCTTGGCATGCATGGCAGCCAAACTCCATCTTGAGACAAACGTGGATCCGCCCCTCGAAAGGTATTAAGTTCTCAACGAACCGGTTTTTTTTATAAGTTTTATCAATCACAGAATAGCGTCTCTTTAAAATGAAAGTTCTGTTCTTTCGTGACCAAAATTTCGGCCCTTTAGTATTCTTATAAACTTAAAATAAATAAGGTGACATCTTCCTTGGGGGAAAGAAGCTTGAAATTTGTGAGTAGTTTTTAATAGAAGTGTCATATATTTGTATTATTTAGAGGATCAACCCCTGTGGCAAAGACTAACAAAGTGACGCCACCGATGCATAGCATCCGTGACTGACGAGACGAGCGACTGTGGGGAGGTGTCAAGAAATTATTGATGATGAAGATCGGCCAGAGGGTGTGGATGTTCGAGAACTTGGTTGGGGGATGGTTTGCTTGGCATTTAAGTGATATACCGTTGTGTTCAAATTAGGTAAACTCTGTGACTTCTGTTGCTCCTATAGGCACCTCAGTTCATAATAAGACTTCAGCTATACTGTAAAATTATGTTGGGGACTGGGTTGATATTTTGCCCGATGTTGGTCAGTTACCAACTGCCGACACTCTTGGGCAAATTCTTCCAATAGCTTGTCACAAAAATGAGATAACTTTATACTCATAGCATTGCCCAACGGTGTTTACCCATTAAAAAAATACAGTGCAATGGCCGGTAGATCACAATATTGTAAGGGGTATAAAAGGGGCCTCTTTCTTTAAGCCCAGTTGGAGGAAGACAAAAAAATATCAAACGTCAAATTGGTTAGTTGGGTACGCACGTGGAAAGGGAATGTGGTTCATTAAGAAAAAAATGAAGGGGGTCATGGACCCCAATTACTTCCATTCAATTATTCTTTTCTTTGTGCACATGACATTGTGACCCCGTTCCCGTTCTTGCAAAAAAAAAAAGTCTAAAAAACAAAATACGACAGTCATTCCAAAAAGTCAGGAAATCTATTTTCAGGTGTACAAGCATGCCGAGATATGGCCATAATTATTCGGCAAGAAACACGTGCTCAGAGGGAAGCGGTCCATATCCTGTACGTGCATCTGGGTCAACCTTAAAAAAATGTACAAAAGTTAAAACGCCAATCACGGGGTCAGCGGGGCTACCCTTATTTGGAGGAGCCAGGGGGAGGCGAAGGGTTCAACGAACGGTACATGCTCAGCCAGCGCCCCGCTGGTGAAAATGTATGTCAGAGCTCTCGTACTCCTTTTTGTCACGGTGTTATTCTGTGTTGATGAATTAAGCTTGAGCCTATGCCAACCAGATGCCAGGGGTGAAAAGGTGGGTATTGAGTAATGATTTAACTTGGACTTTCACACATGGTTTCAATGAATGGGATAAATTACACATTAATACATTTTAAATAAATAAACAAAAAATAATAAATTATCACATACATGAACTACACATCAATTTTAAATGCAGGAATAAATTCAATATGACTGGTTTGTACTTTGAGTGAATGTCCCTTTTTAATAAGCCAATGAAAAATTTACAAAGATTATTTTGGGGAAAAAAGGGGCCCACTTGCTTTCACATATAGAAGTATTAACGACACCATAATAACCGAACTAATGTCCACATAACATCCGCAGATTTTGTGAGTCTGAACGTCCTTTCTCTATGGTCTAACAAGCTCTCAAATCTCTCAAAAGTTACGTTTCCAAAAGTACACACGTCAATGGGCTTTTTGAGTATTCCTTCGAGGTTTTATATTTTGACACTTGATCAACGGTCGTTCTTTAACGGTGGTGTTGAAGCGCGCCCTCTATATTTTAAAGGATCACATACGCAAGTAATAATATTGAACGAACACGGCTTTCGAGAAGGGACCGGGAGGGACTACGCAACTTTCTTGAAATTTGGCGGAAATGGCCAAATGTTGACAAATACATTGAACTGGACAATACATTCTAAAAAGGCAGAATTTCAAAATTGAGCTCACAAGTATCCCAAGTACATGCAATTGGCACTACATTGAACGACAGACCATGGAGGACATGTAGGAAGGAACACGGTCCAACATCATTTTGCCCAATATGTTGTACAAGTTAAGTAATATACCGATATTTGACCATGTTTGGTAGCTTTAGGCCTACTTGGGGAACGTTTTAAGACTGCACTGCCTAGGTCAGCCTATGCCCATTTCATAAGCCTAGACAGGCACTAGTCATGCTATAGTGATACGTAACTGCGCTTGCGAACCCAACAAAATCTAGTAATATAATCATGTAATCGATTTACTTACATTTTTTTCGGATGAAAAAGTCCAGGCACCCAGCTATCTATGTTGTACCGCGGTATGGCATGAAGTCAGACCCGTTATGCCCGTCATCACAATACTCTAACCCTGACATCCGTACCCGTGCATGGGCTAATTGAAGTTTTGTTCGTGACGAAGTATTTCGGCCGCCTATTTTTGAGAACAAGATCTGGCAATATTTATTCCTTGGTCGCCCCCAGTTGGGGCTGTGGACGTCAGCAGTTAACAGCCTCTATCCGCTGATATGATCCGTATGCAGGTCGCAAAGTTTGTTAAAAGTCAAGTTCAAGTTTTGGCGCTCCAATTTTTCATTGCACTAGTCCACGTTGTCGGCTGGGCAAATAGACTGGTTCTTGGTCATATCGTTGCTCTACCTCCAAAACTAGAACTCGTACAAGTACATTTAAAAGCAAACAAAAAAAAGCTGAATGCCTCTAAATGAGCAGAAAATTTCCATTTCCCCCCCCCCGTATGTACAATTGTTTCATTGAGCTAATTTCCGGATTACCGACACTTTTAAAACACAAGTTTTTCTCTAACTGCTCAGCAGACGAGACGATTGCCAGAAAGTTTTGCGACCTCGTTCTCGTAAGGTTTCAGATACTCATGTCTTTTTTTGCATTGTAATCAACCTTGATCTCAGATTAAAGACCTTGGTGTTGCTAATAAAAATGGTTGGTCAAAAAAAACGGTGCAAAATGCGGCAAAAATACTAAGCACCAAACCGTGCGAGACAGACGACTTAAAATTCGAAGAGCTTTGTCTTGACTTCAGGCCTGAAGTAATCTTTCAATGCACTTTTACTCTTGATATGAGACAAACAGTTCAATAAAAAGGTTGAATTACGTTCCTTATATGGGATGCTAAATTAGTTTGCAGCACCGAAAAATATAACTGGTAACCATATCGACGCGTGGCCGGCAATGCAACGAGTACCAGCGAGAAATTTGTGAAACGTGTTGTCGTAGCGGTAACTTTAATTCTTAGTAAATTTTGTTAAATATTTTATTAATAATTATGCAGTTTAATGAGACCAGCAACATCTAGCTTAGAGTGGTGAGTATAATTTGTAGATACTTGAAGGTTAATATTATGTGGCCAGGTGATACTTGTATACAGTAAATGTCACTTGAATTTTCCACATTTGGCTTAACCAGTTTCCGGACAGAATGTGGCATGCATGTAAAATGTAAACATCGAAAACTAGTTTAGGGTTTGTGTAGTTGAGGACACCTCATTTTTTTGTTAGAAAAGTTGTGTCGCTCCCCAAACTCTTCAAGCTAAGGGAACATGCTCTCACAATGTAGTCATTATTACAGGGGTTGCCCTTAACTTTTTTTTTGACTGGCCAGCCGGACCAGTTGGCTAGAATTTTGACTGGTCCGCCAGGTTTTTGACTGGTCCGTCTTATACAGCGTGTACCCACCAGTTAATCAGTTTCACATATAACTAGACTATAGTCAACACCCATGTCATCATGTCACCTGAGCGGAAAGATTTCCATATACGAAGTTCACTCAACACCCTGTGTACAAACCCTAGTATGAGATTGGACTGAAAAATTCTAAGTGTTTTCTAAGAAAATGCTTGTATTTTCTCACTGCTCAAATTGACTTTGATGACATGAAATTGCTATCTGGGGGCTTGTTAGTCAATACAGAGGAAAATTAGTGAACTTCGTATATGGAAATCTTTCCCACCTGAGCAATAGAGGTCTATTTTCTTCCTCCATGACCTGAGGCCGCAAAAAAAATATAGTTCTGCCTCAGATTACATGCCTTTCAAAAATAGGGTCGGTCGGTCGGATTTTTGGGGGGTTTTTTGACCAATTTTTTTTATGCAGCTTGAATGGGGTATTCAATTAGGCCTCAGTATGCGAAGTTTTAGCCTGATTTATTTTCATTGCACTACGAAAGCTATACACAAAATGATGGCCACAAAAAGTGAATAAAACCTACCATAATTAGGCCCCAAAAAAATAGTTCTGCTTCCGATTACATGCCTTTCAAAAATAGGGTCGGTGGGTCGGAATTTTTTTTTTTGCCAATGTTTTTATGCAGATTGAATGGGGTATTCAATTTTATGCGAAGTTTTAGCCTGAACTATTTTCATTGCACTACGAAAGCTATACACGAAATGGCAACAAAAAGTGAATAAAACCTACCTTTAATTATTGTCAATATATTTACGTTCGATAATTTCAAAAAATAATGGAAAATTCAGGTCGTTCGCACCATATGCACAACGCTAGTCAAGACGCGGGGAGCTGGCCAAAACTCCGAGGTGTGTGATGCGTGCGTGTTTGGCGAGCGGCCCACCATGGGCCGACAGACCCGTTTTTCGGTCAAAAATGTCGGTAAACACACGGCATGTATCACTCCAAATACGATCTCAAAATGAACTCTTGAACACAGAAAATACATACAAAGACAAGCTAGATCAATTCTGTAAATTAACTTGCAAAAATGTTCTTTCTCCATCGGTGTTTTCTTGGCATTTTTATGATGTCGATTGTCGAATCCAACCAGTTGACAGAGCACGTGCCTGGCGCCTGCACCAATGCATAGCCATGCTAGCGCATAGCCGTGCACAGACTAGTTACCGCATTTTCATCATGATGTCTTCTAAATTGGCGTGGCGGGAACCAGTCATTGCCGCATTGAGCTGGGTTTACGTTTACGCACATGATTATAGTCACCGTGACATCGAGTTGCGAAGTAGTCATATCGCGAAGCGAATTTGTAAAAAATAACGGAGGTTTCTTTTGAAAAAAATAGCGAATGCAAGTAAGAAACCAAATAAATACAACAAGCATTTTTTTGATGCAGATTTTTTTCGGCTGGCCAGCCGAACCACTTGGCAAGGTGTTTCAGCTGGTCCGCCGGCAATTCAACTGGCATTTGGCCAGCGGACCACCGCTAAGGTCGAACCCTGTCATACTGACATGACTGACCCTATGTTTTTTTTTTAAATTTAGTTTACTAGCATGTCTAACTTGAGTAACTTGCAGCGCCACGCTGTTGTGTATTTTGGAACCTAGCGAAATTGATCCGCCATACATAATTTCGTATGGATGTTGAGTACTCGCCTAGAAATCTAAATTTGCCTGTCCGCGTGTTCAGGATGTGTCACATGAAGACCCATACGAACGTGTAGAAATGAGATTTTAACCTGACAAGTGACCCTGACAAATGACCCTTGACGAGTTCCCAGGGTCATTTGCGTGCAAAATTATCAGAGCCCTCCGAGCTACCCGTCTGCTTCATGTGGCGCACATGATAGGCGGCGTCTGACTGGCCAATAACGAGACCACGTGATAAACGCAGCTAATAATTTGGAATCGCACTTATGATCCGGACATCAGGAGTGTCTGGAGCATCAGTGCGATACCAAATTATCTGCAGCATTTATCACGTGGTAAATCACATGCATCAGGAGGAGGTTGCAGTACGTCGAGATCTTGCCAGATTTTACCTCGAAAATCGTTTAAAATTAAATGCCAGATTTGGCGTAAAAGCAGATTTCAACATGTTCAAGAAAGCTTGATATGTTAATACTTATCGCACTGTAAGGCAATGTACAGTCTTTGTCACGGAAGGACGATTTCGCTTGGTTCGAACACGTACAAGAGCGTGGCGTAGTTTACACTCCACGTTCACGGGTCTAACGATGCAGCAGACATTCATAAAGCTAATAATCAACCTCAAACAGAACAACGAAGACTGAAAAATTAAATTTTTTGGAGATTTTGGTGGCGATTCTCCAGAAACCATGAGAAAACGTCACGCGACACTATTCTGCCGTTGACCAAAAAAAAACATTGGCCAACAAAAACATCAGATTTTCCTCAAAACGGCCTCCAAATTACTAGATACGACACCTGAGGTACAAGGAGAGATCGATGATTAAAATCGAGGTACTAAAGTTTGCTTACGTGTCGGAGTCGGATGAAAAG
Source organism: Patiria pectinifera (assembly GCA_029964075.1). NCBI lineage: Eukaryota > Metazoa > Echinodermata > Asteroidea > Valvatida > Asterinidae > Patiria > Patiria pectinifera. Next base: position 34,659,616 of record CM057135.1, read on the forward strand.
TGAAATTTTTCGTTCAACTCTGAGAGCTCCCCTCGCGTTCGTGAACACGTTAAATTTCCGACGTGCCCAGCATTCATTCGATGGTCCAGCGCGATTCCGTTACCGAGCGCGATGCATCGATTATGATAATGAGTAGACTGGATCTCATTTGTTCAAGTGCATTTCAAACAATGATACGGAGTCGGGAACTAGCTTGAACTGGTTTCCGCTGATAGCTGCCCTAGTTCCCGACTCCGTATCATAGTTCGAAATGCAATTGTGTGTACAAACGATTTCCCATAATTTTTTTTCTCGAGGAACACCAAGATAAAATTCAAACATGAATGTTTCTTGGCAAGATTACAATTAGAAATAATTCTGTCAAAAATCACAGTACAAAAAAGGACAACATAGTGAAAAAGTCTCATAGGCTGGTGGTCATTTTGCAGTGACGCATTCTACAAATCAGCCTTTTGATCTGGCTGTGCTCCATTTGCCTTGGGCTCGACCACGTTTTAGCGCTGTAATTCACAATTCAAATTCCTGCTGCAAGAACGGACAAGTAGCCCACCAATATTATTTATTGCTATTATTATTTGAATGTTTTTCTTTCAATTCCACAGAACCCCAAGAATTTTTTTCATGCTCAGTCGAGTCACTCATCCGCATGGCAAACGTCAAGTTGGAGCATGCTTCTTTTGATGTCTGGGAGAGCTGTATTTTGATTCAGTTAGGCTATCACCGTGCAAGTTAACTCAGTTTGTGATGAACAGACAATATCAACAAGATGTCACGGACATACACAAGACACATATGCACATTGTACATGAACTGGGCTTCTGCAGCGCAGAGGGAGCAGAGAAAGAAAACGGCGTTCACCATATGTGATGACAACAGGAACGCGTCTGCAAGATCACCTATAACCTGACATATCATCGTGTTACCTACAGTTAAATAGGGGTGGTGAGTACATGTTCATTTTTCATTCGCGTCGTGCTTTGCGTCCTGCGTCACGTCGTGTTTTTGCCGCCTGAGTCGTGTCATGCTTAGCATTGTTAAATGCTTGTTACGTTACGTTACGTTTCCCTTGACTGTTGCCGTCGTTGGGGAGACCTGAGGGCAGAAAAAGCTGAAGTCCTCCTCCATGCTGGTCTGTCAGCGGCCTGCACTAGGAGTTCTGACATAGTCATGTTTGTCCATTCATTCATGTTGTCCAACCAGCTCTTCCGTTCGCGCCCTCACCTGTGTCCTCTCTCGACGGTGCCCTGCATGATGGTCTTGCATAGAGGGCGCAATGATGAAATTTTACGTATACAGAGCATGGATGAACGAGGGAAAAAAACAAGGCCTGCGGTTTGAGGAATTTGACACGGGAGACGGAGCTGAGATGAAACAGGTCCACCTCTATAAGCACAAGGGCAAAATTAAAATTGTGTGAATGCGACGGCAGGACACAACGCACAACGCGAAGCACGACACGAAGCACGACGTGACAGGGGCGGCAGAGGGAGCAGCATTCAGGCACAAAAATCTGCGAGATGTAAAGGCTGACGTGATCGTATAGCACGAGGGCGTGATGCAATGCATGACGCAACGCCAGACTGCGCACAAAAGCAGTGGAGAGGGAGCGATGGCGCGACGCGATTGCACGACTCAATGGCACGACGCGATGGCACAACGCAACAGAGACATCGTGTCGTGCCGTTGCGTCGCATGTTGAAGACGCAATGCAGTGTGTCGTCTATAGTACACTATTATGACATGCAATGCTGTTATCTTTGGGTCATGCTGATTGTTTTGGCAGAAAGCTCCCTGCTTCCTCCAAAACTTGTCTCTTTGACTTCGAGTCTCTTTGACTTTGAGTTAACACATCATTCAAAGATTTTTTGTATGTAGATTGATAGAATCAAATTGTACTCTGACATTCTTCCTGACACAGGTTGCATTGAGACTGCGACTCAAGAACCATCCCTGCCATCAGCAGCGTACTAACAGCAGCACTGCACTAGAATAAAAACATCATAAGGCATTGACACAGCCAGATGCACGACCACACCGAGCTCTGGCTGTAGACGGAAGACAACACGCACCTGTATTTTTGTCAGGAGTTCTTCACCACTCCCATACTTCTGGCTTTGAATGATTGGAATCTTGCCCGGAGCACTCAGTCCCCTGGTATGCCTCTGAGGCATGAAGGAAGGAATCGCCGTGTCTGAGGTGAGTCCACAGATATACCGATGGTGATTGGCAGTTATTGATGATGTTGTAACTGCCACATGTAATTGTGTCTGATCACCCATGAAATGCCTTATTTTTAGTATGGGAGTTTCTTTACTGCCTTAGATGCGTCTCTTCCATTAGACATTAGTGTTTTTGATAGAGAACAGTTGTGAGCCAGCTTCCTGTTCTTTTCCAAGCCACATAGGATCATCTGCAATTAACCTATCGCAGTAGAATCGCGTCAACGCAGCTTGTGGAATATTGTCCAATTACATGATATACAGTGGGCGTGGGACGTGCCAAATCTGAGACAAACAAAACTCAACGTACAAAATTCCATAGGGTTATCTGAAAGGCGTGGCCAACTCGCAAACGGCGACACCTAAATTACCTGAAAGATTGCCTACCGATTGATAACAGAAACCTTGCTTAAAGTGGCGATAGAACTGGCATCAAATACCCTTTGAAATTATTCCCGTCTGAAAGGTGTTGTTTTTTCTGAAGAAAACAAACCTTGAAGGTAGTTTCAAAATAAGGTGCCCGCGGGCAAACTTTTCTATGTGCATTAGCAACGAAATCCAGTTGCGAGGCCCAACAAATTTGGCATTCGTTTTTTGTTTTCGGAAAATGTGTAGTAGCCACTGAGCTTTACTAGTTGTTAAAAAGCAAATGATCCTATGTACCTTTAAGCGATGCAGTCATATTTCAAATGAAATGATCTTGTTACTAGACATGTACATGTATGTTAGGTAGTTGTAACACTTTGTCATTGGCACCACGAACTGACACTCACGCGCAAGTGGGTGTCAGTTCGTGAAAACCGCATTATCAACAATTTCGGTTTCACAAACTGACACCCGGTAGTGCGTGCGCACATCAGACACTGACGCAAAATAGGATGATTTTCATTTTCACAAACTGACACCCAAACATGTTGGAGCAATACAGTATGGAGAAAAACGCTTTGAAAGGTTTGACATGAATTTAATCCATCCGTATACTTGCGGGCTTAAGCAAAATGTAATTAAATACCATTTTAAGTGGTGAAATTTAGATCAGTGTCAGTTCGTGAAAACGAAAATGTACGGAGTGCGCGCTAAAAGTGCCGCACTGTACAGGGTGTCAGTTCGTGAAAACGAAAATAAGTCGGTTCTGTAAAATACGGGCGCGTGCCGCGCACTCACGTGCAACTGAGTGTCAGTTCATGGTGTCTGTGACGACTTGTATAGCAATTTTTGCCTGTAAAACTGGAGGTGAGATTCTGATGTGGGACATGGTCTATTAGACACAATTGACACCATTTGCAAAAAAAACCCACCATATTTTTGCCAAATCAAGGAACAACAATACAATAAATCTAAAAACAGGTTATTGGAACAAATAACCTGTCGAAATTTCAGCTCAGTAGAAATTGTACTTTTTGAGAAAACTGCGAAAATGCATCTTCATTTTTCTCGACACAAAGTTTACCGTTAATTAATTGCTACATTTTGACTTGCACCCTCTTGTGGCGTGATCACAGTTTTTCACTTGGGAAAAAAATTCTCAATCACGGATATGTGACCAATCGCAGATTAAACTAAATTCGGTTCTATAGTTGGGAGCATTATTTGAAGGAAAATAAAGCTGTTTTTCTCACGATGGTTTTGTCCTAACCACCATGAGCTAATGATAGTATTTCATCTTTTTTTTTAAACGACTTTTGGGATGTTTGCAAATGTTGTCTATAACCTTTATCACCCGAGAAACCTACTCCTAGGCAGAGCATTCAATGACGTCCAAACTTGAGAAAAAATTCACTATATCTGTTAATCAGAAGAGATTCTCATTTGTTTCATACATATTTGTCCTTTTAGGTTATGGATTCGCCATTCCACTTCTACGCTTCTACTACCCATCCCATCTTCATCTTGCATCTTCATCTTGCATCTTCATCTGCCTCATCTTTGAACATGCCCAGGCGATCAGCGTTCACCGTTTGGCTGCTGTGAAAATCCTTCCCATACTTTGGCTGGGATTGTGGGGTCAACCCGTTCTGTGCTGGACTGACAATATCACTGAAGATCTTCGATTAAAAAAAGAGCAGTTCCATGATTTCGTCTTAACCTTTGCGTCAACTTGCTGTGTTCTAGACTGACAATATCCTTTATCTTCGATGAGACTCTTCTTCAAGTTTTTGTCAACATGGATTCAGGCTGCTGTATGTTGAACTATCGATATCAAAGAACTTTGATTGATAAATCCTTCGCTCAAGTTAGTCGCGATCATTCAGTCAACCCGTTCTGCGCTGGACTGACAATATCACTAAAGATCTTCGACTGATGCATCTTTTCCACAAGTTTTTCGAGAACATGGAGTCGATTCACTCTGTTCTGGCTTGACAATATCACTGAACGCTTTCAGTTGATGAACTATTGCCCTACATGTAAGTTAGCCTAGATGTTGGAGTCAACCCGTTCCGCCCTGGACTGACAATATCACTAAAGATCTTCAACTGATGCACCTTTTCAACAAGTTTTTCGAGTACATGGAGTCGATTTACTCTGTTCTGGCTTGACAATATCACTGAACGCTTTCAGTTGATGAACTATTTCCCTAGGATGGCCTAGCTAACCCGTTCTGCGCTGGACTGACAATATCACTAAAGATCTTCAACTGATGCACCTTTTCAACAAGTTTTTCGAGTACATGGAGTCGATTCACTCTGTACTGGCTTGACAATATCACTGAACGCTTTCAGTTGATGAACTGTTTCCCTAAGATGGCCTAGCTAACCCGTTCTGCGCTGGACTGACAATATCACTAAAGATCTTCAACTGATGCACCTTTTCCACAAGTTTTTCGAGAACATGGAGTCGATTCACTCTGTTCTGGCTTGGCAATATCACTGAACGCTTTCAGTTGATGAATTATTTCCCTAAGATGGCCTAGCTAACCCGTTCTGTGCTGGACTGACAATATCACTAAAGATCTTCGACCGATGAACCCTTTCCATGAGTTTTGCTATTCTGGCCTGACAGTCTTCCTAAGGATCTTCGATTGATGAACTATTCCCCCTGAGTTTTACTGGACACTTGGAGTCTTCCTCAAAGCTTCCTCCAAGCTGACAGTTTGCAGTTGTTTCCTGAGGAGGTTCAAGGAGGTTGCAGTCCATTTCAGAAAAAAGGTTGGTACATGTATGATGATTTTTTTTTTGTGGTAGATGATAGATGTGAATTGTGTTGTCATCAGGTCATATGATTTTCGTCACAAAAACGAAATGAGTTGTGCAGCCTGTCACATGTTTATGTACAAGGTGAGTAAAAAAAATGCACCCCAAATGACCATTTTTGAATGAAGTTTTTCCTGAAGAATTTTCAAAATCTGGGATAAGAAAGCCTAATCAAGGAGCTTTCTTTTAGTTCAAGAATCATTCAAATCACCCTTGTACTTTTCAAGGTACGGCATTTTGAACACAAACACCCTTTTAAAGTACATTCCACGGATCACAAAAAAGGTACATGTTCTTTCAGCAAAACGAAAACAATTCATGCGAATTGTGAAATGTGGATGCATGTGCATTGTTATTGTTTTGCTGGAAAAACACGTACTTTGACTTTCACATCCTAGATTTTGGAAGTGCTACATTCAAAACTTCATTCAAAAATTGGTCCTGCCATTTAAATTGGGATGCATAATTCTTTTACTCACCCTGTATAAGGACACACTGTGTCAGAGCATTTCCTTCCAGCAGGAAAGCTCACATTAACCCTTAACCTGTCAGACGCAACACAGTGCATTTGGTGTAAAAGTTCATGGGACCTTTCTAATCCCGGGACATACCGTTATTTCGTTTTACTGTTTTGGATTTCCTCAAAAACAAAAACCGTAAACGAACCATTGACCGTTTTGTCGTTTTACAGTTTTGTAAAACGATCAAACGGTATTAAGTCACACACAAAAAATACTCTTTGTTGTTGTTTTTAATTGTAGAAAGCGTTAAACGGTTAGTTGCTTTATTTTTAGAGTGTTGTTTTACAAAATCATGACAATGACAAAACGGTCAATAGTCTTGCCGACCATTTTTTGATTTAGGTTCGGCAATTAAGCAATGCACCTAAGAATGTTAAATGCGTCCTTGGGATCGAGTCATTGCCTGGGCCCTCCTTACATTTCGTTCTCACGACAGAATTTGCGAATTGGCTATTGAAGAGCTGCGTCGACTTGAACTCCAATTTCCTTCAAAATATCTGCAACATCTTCAAACGTCTTACCATCCTGTATCCATTGTGAAAAGTAATGTCCTCCCTTGAAGTTTTCAAGCGCCATTTTTGCTTGCAACTCTTTAAGACCCACCAACTGAATCGCATGAGAAGGGGGTCAGGGTCACGCCAGGAATCACACCGCGCATTAATTATGGCGAGCCAACATTTCTTTGCGTAAGCATGGTCCCCCTCCACCCCCTTGCCCACCGCCACAAAATGCACCACGGACTGTTCACTATGACACTAAAATAAAAAAAACAGTCTGTATTCAATACTGACCGTTTTGCTGTTTTTCAAAGTTATTTGTGTAAAACTGTAAAACAAAAATCATTGATCGTTATGCTATAATGAATTTTACTAAATTTATAAAACGGAGAAACCGTATTTATCTTAATACCGCTTGTCGTTTTATAAAACTGTAAAACGACAAAACGGTCGATGGTTCGTTTACTGTTTTTGTTTTGGAGGAAATCCAAAACGGTAAAACAAAATAACGGTATGTCCCGGGATTCTTTCTGCATTGAGCCTACAACACCAGTGCATAAACAACCAATTCTGAGACGATGAGAGCTAGTCCCATTGAACAATGCCACAGTTGTATCCTGCTGCGTTCGTAGACCACAGACTCTGAGGCAGTTTGGCCTGAAGACTTTTGACTTGATGAATCTTGCTACACTGGGCAGGCTTGTCACTGAGACAAGTGTTGCATGTTGCTGCATTTAGCAGGGTGCTAGCCAAAATTCCCTGTAGGGTTAGGGTTAATAAAAGGTTACACTGGAATGATTGACGTAATAAACATCTTGCACAGTAATTCACAAGTTTGTTCTTGTCTTATTGATGCGATATACGTAATACATGTAGAGCAATTGTTGACAGCTGTGATGAGTTTTTCATCCATGAAGATGCATGGCATCCTTGTCAACTGTTGGACTCTACACGTCCCTCAGTTGTAAAAAAAACACAAAAAAAAACAACTATGTTTCCACATCACAGCAGTCAGCAAATGTTGCTTGTACAAACCAACATATCGTCATGTCAGAGCAACAAGGTTGAACTCGATTCTGCAAACAAGTCATATCTCCCGCAAATACGCTCCATGCAACAAGGGTGTATCTCGCGTATCGCGACATGCATTGACTTTGTGTGTACATGCGCATTATTGTAAGCGAGATACGACCTTTTGACATTAAAAATTCGCGTTTCAAGTACATGACGTCCCACGCCATTTTAGGAAATACAGCCTTGTTGCACGGACACGATGAAATTGAATTCGTACAAACGGCTGTAATATTCATGTTGTACATCCTTTCATTTTGCAGTGGCCTTGTTTTAGATGGAGAACAAACTTTCTTCTCGATGAACAACCAGCTACAATCTACAAAATGTACGAGCATCTCTCAGCCTATCCCCTCAACTCCTCCCTGCATCATTGGATGCCCAGTCTCGCCAGCAGAGCTCGACTCAGCTTCTGAAGGACCCGACCACCGTACAACGCAGCCTGCGATGGACTGACAATATCACTCCAGATTTCCGACTGATGATCTCACGTGCGATTAGCAGCGTGGTCTTCCTTTACACAGATGCAGACCATGGTGACAATCTTGGTACCACCTCATTTTGGAAAGTCTACGAGTAAGATGAGGTTAGTATGAACACACGTGTAATTGTTCGTGTATTGTGGTCCAGTCCATCACAAGTTACATCCCCCAAAAAAGATCATACACTGCAGGGGATGAACATTGACAAAGTATTGCCTTGGTCGCATAATTTGATTCGCATGTCCCTTTACTTGATGACTCGGGATTAACGGTAGAGTAGTTCATTTGCAGCTATCCAAAAAGTAGCTGGCAAAATGATTGTTAAAAAGTTTACTTGGTTTAATTTAAAGATAGCAATTACACTAAACTCTTTGTGAAATTTTTCTTCTGGCATGCTGTCATTTTGAAGAAAACAATAAAAGGCCAATCCAAAGACGCGTCAAATGACACACTTTTGGAAATTTCTTTAGTAGTTGGTTTGTAATTCAACGAATCTGTGAATGGGTGCGTGCAAGCGTTGAAAAGACGCACAAGCAGGCGTGGTTGCTATTTTTAGCACGTGACATGGCGTGGCTGCAATCGGCTGAATGAGAACATGTCCCCGACGCAAATTTTGGGCACTATTCAAAACATATTTTGATTGTTAATTTTATGAAATTCCACCTGTTGTTTTGTATGAAAGTTATACGTACATGGTAAACTGCCTTTGAATTTGTTCATTGTTCACCTGTTCACGGCAGTGGTGGATCACAGGGCCGCAAAAAAATAGGAAAACCATGCCGAAAAACACGGCAAATGTCTGCTGAACCCCCGCTGGGCAGCTAAACCCCTGTCTTGATACAAACCTGCACAGATCACACCACTTACATTTGAACATGTTTTACTTCTCACATGCTAATCCCATGTTTTGTATTATTTCATTTGTACAGATTCCGTGGTACTTGCACACTTCAACTAGACGAAATCAGCCTGTTCCTACATCAAGTGGCAGAGATGTACTCCAATGTTTTGCTGCCTCTCTGTCCACCTAAACTGCGAAATCCTCGAAATCCCTGTGGTTGGCTGGTCGACCGTGTGCGAGGCTTCAGCTGTACACATCAAATACAGCCAGGATGACAACGGGCATCGCATTAACCGTTAGTCAGTGTGTCACCATGCCAATGAGGCAGAGCGTTTTTCTTTTGGAGGCTGATCCACGACAACCGAGGAACTCCCTGTGTGCTGTGCAATTGGACCCGAACGTCGAGAGGAAGAATATCGCAGATAAATGCGTGTACTTCAGGCTCCGCTACTTCAGAGCTACATAATCTTTGTGCGTTCAACCCATGTCACTTCAGAACTACATGATGTGGTCAACTGATGAAGCTACCTGGATATCACGGCAGAGTTTCATCTTACGCGGCATCAGCTTCAAACTGGACTCGTGATTTTGCTGAGATCAAACCGTGGAATGATTGGACATATTGCTGGACATGATGCTGAAAGACTAGATTAAAACTGTCGTGTGAATTCCACAACAACCAATGTGGTCAAAGCAACGGACAATTATCGGAAGACAAACATTTCATTTTCGAAAGACAAACTCTTTACAGTGACAGAAAGTCACTCCTTGCCCTTGTGAGGGCCGATTGACTTGTTTAGATAATGCCTGTTGGTTTGTTTGTTCCGTTACTGGGTGCAAGATTGGTAAGACCATCCACCACAAAACAAGGATCAGTGATTGATCTGAAAAAAACTTTAACTTTTGAAATAGTAATCTCCATTGGCAGAGTAGAATTTGGACACAAGGAAAAGATCGTTATACTCGTATACACTTGCCAAAAGTTAAACAAAAATAGCAAAAAAAGCGCCATTGTTTTGTATCTGCGTTGCATGCTAGAACATTATTTTCAAACTGTCGTGGCAAAAAGGAACATTTGTCTCTTTCCAAAACAACCTTAACATTGAGCGTGCATTGCGTAGCCTACATGTAGAGCGGTGGATGGTCAAAAATGGCATTACTTTCACATGAAACAAGGTTTCATTTAATACTCTATGTTACGGAAACGGATGTTCAAGGTTCGTAAGCTGAACCATTCAACATGATTTTTTGAACCTCTTGCTGAACAACCGCATGGTACGTTCCGCAAATGGCCGAATCTACATGTGTATCTGCAGAATTACTCCCAGTTATGAACTTTAACACTGGTTGAGTCCCACGCCATGTTTATCCTTGAACAGGATTGGACAATGTGATCGCGAAACCTTCATGAGGAACTCAACAGTTAATTACTGTTCCTGCTGGAAAAATTGAAGACTTTCAAAAAACATTTTAGTAGTGCTAAAGAGGTTGAACCTCTTGCTGAGAAACCGCATGTTACGTACCGCCAGTGGCAGAATCTACATGTATATCTGCAGAACAACTCCCAGTTATGAACTTAAATGCTGGTTGAGTCTCACGCCATGAATATATCCTTGACCAGGATTGGACAATGTGATCGCGATGAGGAACTTTAAAACAGTTAATTACTGTTTCGCTGGAAAAATTGAGGACTTTTTTCATTTTAGTATTGCTAAAACCACTAGTGAAAGAAATGCCAGTTTTGCCATTTTGGCTTATCAATCTTGCATCCTGCATTTTATAATTTTTGTAGTATAATCATCACCGGCCCTACACAAATCATCTATCGAATCAGTGAAAAATTAGAGGCGCATTTTCAGTCTAAAAATCTATCAATCATAAAAATCAGTCAGCGAAATATTTTCAAAGATGCAAAATCTTTCATTTCCCTTAATCATGTTCAAAATTGAAATCTACTTTTTTATTCTGGCTTTCTTTTTGACTTTCATTGAACAATCTTAAGACAGTCAGTCATCATTTTTTTGAAAAAAAAACATGCGCAAGGCAGAAATTGTTTATTTTTAAAAAAAAAATTGGCATTTCCAATTTTATGCCGGTGATGATTATACATTTCATCAGCTCATCAACAAGGCCAAAGCAAAATTTCAGGCCATGAAATCTCTTAATACTCAAAGTCTAATCAAAAACAAAACCCACAAACCTAATCCAAAAAAGCAAAGTAATTCGCAATGTATTTCAGAACTTGTTGCATACACATGTACAAGCGTTTAGAACAGTTTAAAAAGCAAAATCATTTGGAAAAAACCCAAAATAATTAACCATTTGGTTTAGAACAATGTTGTACAAGCGCAAGCGTTTAAAACCATTCCCGTTTCGAAAAGATTCAAAAAGTAAACAAAAAATCTTTGGACCGTCTGTTGATGAGCTGATAATTTGAAATTATATTTCATGCCAAATGACTAACGGAACAAATTTAATGTTTTTAAACCAACAGGAAAAATGTTCTGGTTCAAACCCCGCACGCCCAGGGTTCCCCCTGGTGCGTGTCCCTGCGCCCCCGCCCACGGGCGCCAGCAGGTCCGGCGAGTTGCCCATCATCTGCATCGGCTTGTGATCTGTTGTTGAAGGGTACATGTACGAACTTCCCAATCGTCTTGGATGCTACAAGTCGGCTTCAACATGGTAAGGATCCTCTGAACTCTGACAATTGGTTTGCTCTTTCCACAAAGGAGATGTCATTCTGGCTGTTTCTTACCGAGTGTTACTGTGGATGTTGTGTATCTGACCATCATTCCTGAGATTGCTAATGTAGAGATCCCTGGCATCTACTCTAAAACGTCTTCACTTGAAATTTCAAGAGTTCCTCTGCCATTGTGGTGTTTGATCCATGAAAATGAAGCGTTTATCTGTGGTTACTTTTTGTGAGTTATCTCTGATGTTTTTCATTGTTAGGATTTCTAGTCAATTATCTCTAGCACTATTTCATGCGGATAACATTTGTCGGTACATGTGTACTAGTACATCATCTCTGCTTGTTGCTCAAAAGACATTCAAATTGGCTCGTTCAGTGTCATTCACTCTAACGAGTCTGAATGTTTCACCAGAGTGTGAACCACATTAGAATGAATGTAAAAGTCGCAAGATAGTCACTTCATCTATCCCCTATCCATTTAGAGCGCAACTGTGATACGTAGTTTCAAATATCAAAAGGAAAAAGTACGAAGAAAGAACAATTATTGAAAGCAGCCGAGTACTGCTCACTTGCAAATTACTGTCAGTAACTTCTTCAAAGTTTGGAAAGTTACGCAAAATTTCCTATTTAAAAAGAAAAAGTCACTCAAATGAAACAATTATTTCTGGATTCGTTCCCGTCAAATTGCATTTCCACTTGACTGCAAGAAATACTAAATTCCGACTGTCGTCACATTTGTGAATTCAAACAAAATAATTGGGGAATCCCCCAATTTAAACTTGACCATTCAAAAAAATGAAGGGTCTAAAGAAAAGTTCTAAACTGGTGATCATAATCAATACTCCATCAGAATTTTGCTGTTGGAAGAAATCAATTTTCGTCTTGCTGAAATTAATTTCGAAAAGTGCAACTTCTCTATCTGAGAATGCACAGTGCCAACTTATCTTTCAACAGTTTGAGAATTTCCAGCCAAAAAAACACCAAAAAGCAGCCATTTTTGCACTAGAAGAAGGCAAAAGACCAAACTCTAACCCATCCTCTGGAGAGGAAGTCCTGGCGTGCAGAGAGGGAGAACCATGCTACTCACCGACTCGGTGGACAATGTGCCCAGGCCATTCAACTTGGACAAAATGAGGGGCCACACACTTGTTTCAAAATTGCTCCCAAACTTTGAATCTTCGAAGAGAATTTGCTCTAGATGTGTTAAAAACCAGAGACCTCTATTTGCACAGGGCGATGCAACCACTTACATGGAAATTTGCATTGATGTCTTTCACTCATGCTCATCCGTAGCATTAAAACTATCAGATTCTTGTTTTGTTTTAGAGAAATCTGTAAGAAGAGATAAACTTTCCAAAACGTTTTTAGACAACTGTTTTAGACAGGAAAAGAAACATTCAATTTGTCACACAACTTTTGACAAACAGGCTAAAAAGATAGCAGTATTCAACGCATCTGCCCGAAAATTCCTCATGGTCTCAAATTGGTCTCTGAAAGAGAAAGGTTTTGAAATTTGTTGGGAGAATTTAAAAAAAGTGTGGCCCCCAAATCCTTGGTAATGGCCTGGGGGAGATGGGGTCGCAGTCTGCCTGTCAGTGTCCTACTCAGAAACTGTGGCATCAGGCACGGGGGGCCGTCCCGACAACTCGTTCCATGGTAAGTTTGATTGAAGTTTGTAGAATTAATTCATGCACTGTTGTTGATACATCCTCATGTGTTGCTTGATAAACCCAAAGTGTATATCTCATGGCTTAGGAGTAGGGCTTAGGGCTGTATAAATGACGGCAGTAATACGCAGACAGTCTTCAATCTGTGGTGTACCCAGGGAGAGGGGCGGGGCTAGGGAAGGGGGACCCCAGCAAACAAACCTCGGAGCCTGCAGTACGACAAATCCTATTTTTCATTCGTAAAGATTGCAAACAGCCAATCATGACTGTATTACCTGAAAAATCAGGTGAAAAACAGAGATAGAGACAGTTTTCTCTCTTTCAATTTACAAGATATGATCAGTCCAATGACTTTTTGAATATCACTCTGAGCTTTTTCGACCACTAAGCAATATTCTGCCATTTGACGGCATGGCTATTAAGAGTTATGTTGACGGAAAACAAGACTTCTAAAAAAGAAAAAGCAGCGAATGCAGAACATGATGTTCTGATCGTAGTTACACGTAAATGCTGATTAGCCAGTTTTCAGCAGACAATCGTCAAAAACAGTCATTTTTGCATCATCCGTTGATTGCAAATATCTTGACTATCTCCGTACTTTGTCATGTCGAAGACAATGACCAAAAGAAAGGTATGTTGTACCTGATTTCAAGCATAAATGAAAATCGACTCATTGTAAAATCAGAGGGCAGAAAAAGTGTTGAAACAGCACAAGATCTTAGCTTCTGTGAAATGTTTGTTTGCATATTTTGTCAATTTTGCCAAATGCCCCTTCCTTTGCCCTTTTTACCCCTGACTTTTAAAACCCTGGGTACACCACTGGCAATACCAAGCTTTAGTTCCCAGACAACGACCAAAGATTGAGTGAAAGAACACTCAATCTGAAGGAAAACCTGGATAAGTGCATTGATAATTGAGATCAGTTGCTCGTATGCTGGTTTAAATATTCCCTCGCGTGAAACCATCGTCTAGCGTCTCATGATATCGAAAACATGTACACGCACTTGTAAAGCACTCCTATGCGAAAGGCTTTGCTAATAGATGCTCTCACGGCGTAGATTTGCAAAAAGAGAACAAGACTTGAAATCAAGTGCCTCATTGACAGAAAAAAAAATGTACAGTGTGGGTAACTTGGATCTTGCAATCTCTCCTGGGCTCAGCACACGAGGCTGACAGAGACACAGCCCACTTGGTCAACATTGGTGAGAGAAACACATAAAGCAGGCACTAGGGAGGTGCAAACATTGTACATGTACAGTGCTCCAAAATCCTGCCTACAATCCTTCCTGTATCGTGAGTCACACGTAATGATTGAAAACAGGGAGCAAAAACTCCCTATGATGCCCAGATATGTGTACATCCACTGCCTGGCGTGTGTCATTTCTTGATACAGGGGAAACAACTTGGCATTAATTTTTGGCAAACTGTGGCTATTGGCCAAACAGTCTAAATTGAATTTGACTTTCTTAGGGTATGCACGTGCAACTCTGAAACCAGCCAACAATTTCCTTCAGTTTAAGAGAACGTTCTAAAACTTCCAGTGCCTCCAAAGGAATAAAACAAAAATTGCCGTGCTTAAATTTTAAAACAAAGGCGACATCAACTTGCTAAAAAAAAAAAATTCATCTTTGCAAAAATCTGAACATAAAAAGCCCCTGAAATTTCAGGAAATTTCATTCTTAGGACACGATAGGAATTTAACAAGTACTCAATGCAAATTTGAAGGTTGATGTGTCAAATTTCTTTGTGAACACGAGGCTTGGTATTGCCCTGGATTGAAGACTGTCGCGCTCCATGCATAATTACGTGACCATCCACCACAGACAAGTTGTAATAAATGTGGAACTTTTCATTTCAAAAATAGCCAAAACTTTGAAGCTGAAACTTTTCTGAAAACCGAGTGCTTTGACATGTCAAATGTTCAATGCTTATTTTCTTGAAATCAAGACAGTTTTGGGTGACATGTCATGAATTTTCGAGCTGGACTTTTTGCTGAATATACAAAAGTCGAGTCCAAAAAGCAAAGCGATGCAAATTGAGACCATTGCTGAAGGAAGCACAATATCATTTCTCTAGTTGTATGCGATAAAAAAATAATCTTTTCTATTTTGCGGTCAATGGCAAGGCTGCGGAAAGTCCTAAAAAAAATCTTAGCAAATTGTGACATTGCTATTTCTGAGGGAAAAACAAAAAGCTGAACTTCCAGTTCAATGCGTATGCATGTTGGTCTCAAAATAAAGTACATGTAGTGCATTTTTCTACATATTTATGAACCGTTAGAAGAGTTGGTCTTTAGAACAGAATATATATTTTCCTGACACAAAATGGTGACTGCATCTGTGGTGGATGGTCTCTCGTTTCTTTTAAGTGATCGTATAAGGTTATAGGTTTTTTTAATGTGTTTTTCTGCCATAGGATGACAGACAAAACACTAGATGTTGGGGAAATTTAGAGTCCAATTTCGTCAGTTCGGGCATTACATGTACATCGTACATGATGCTTTTGTTTATGGTCGGTCAGCAGTCTTCTTTTCGTCTTTCGACTTCTTTCATCTTTAGTCCTTTAGGAATTAGTGATTAGTTAGTGCCTGGGCTAGTGCTTATTCAAATTCAAATGATTGCAGATAGCGCTGTCATCTGCAATTCCTTAGAATTTTTTTAGTATATTTTCAGAGATACGTACACTTGTAGCAATCTTACCATATGAAATTGCCTCAATTCCTCTTCAGTCTTAACATTTTTTTAATCCCAGGAGAACATAGACATTTCCTTGAATTTTTTATTTTTTTTGCACTTGAACCAGAGACTTCATAGTACGGAACCAACTAACAGGAGAGTTTCATAAATTTTGGAGCATGGAGTTAACATTTGAGAAAATCATGGTTTTGTGCGTGTGACTGCGAACATTTACAGTGTACGCATGTACATTATATGGATCAAGCAGTTTTATAAATTCGGAAACAAATATAGAATAGTTTCATTAAATCACCATACATGTACATGTGCCATACATGTAGTTACATGAAATTACCTTATTATTACGTACACTTTGATGTACTTTTTTTTCTGTAGTCAATTACATGAAAGAAAGGTGTTTAATAGGAATTAACAGTAACTGCATGTACATGTTCATAGTGTACATATACACTGTACAGTGCTAGCCTATTCCAACATAGGTAGCCTAGTATTATCGCAGTCCCATCAGTCTGAGCCGGAACCACCTGAATAGCCTAATTGAATGGACATGTGGGCTGAACTTTCCAAAGGAACTCGCTGATCATAAATTGCCCTGTACAGTATATCTCTCATCCTATTACATGTGTGTCTCAGACATAACAAAAATTGGAAACAAAACATACTTCATCTTAATTCAGGCATGCAACTATTCCTCAGATCCGCTGATTTCCTCGTTTTGTAGAGAGTTCTAGTCATTTTAGGTACATCATGGAGCTACATGGGTGTATGTATGAGCATGTTTCGTTTTCTCTTTACTTTTGTGATAAAGTAAAGATGACAGGCTAGATCAGGCAGGCTATTTGTATTGAATCTTAGTTGTTGAGGTCCTAGATCAAGTATTTATGTTCGTATTTTTTAATATGATTTAACGATCACTTTAATAAGCAGGCCCTGGGAATATTCAAAACGCGGTGCAAAGCGAAAGGTAATGATTCCAACAATAACGCCTTTGCAGCTGCCAACAGATTTTTTTTGCTGTACAAATCGTAGAATGTTTTCCGTTCCATGGATGCTAGAAAAGCAACGTTTGGATTCCGTTATTGTCAAAAAAGAAAAGTCCGCTGCAAAAGAGGTGACACTGCTACTCATGTCAACCGATAAGCTGCAAAAATAAGCTCTCGGCTTGTAAACGAACGTATATGTAGATCTTTGAAAGAGAGCAGTCATATATGCCTCATTGATAACCAAAACGGTTTGATAGGATTTCAATCGTAAACAGTTTCCACTTCACGATCACAAGTCCACATGCATGAAGGCAGCTTTAAAAATTGCATAAACGTGTGGAGAAACTTGTGGTTTTTATATCAAGGACGAAAATTTATTCCGTAATTTTAATTAAAAAAATTGCGATGTTTTTTCGGCAAACCACATGTACATGTACACTGAAAATTTGATGTGAAGAAAGCAGCCTTTTTTTCAAAAAGAAACTCTTGTCATTATAAGTCTAAGGGAATGTTTAGTATATTTGTACCTGTTGGCGTTAAGAAACCAGTACATGTATATGAAAACTCATGATGCTGTTAATGTACATGTAAATGTACATGTAAATGTACATGAAAATGTACATGAAAATGTACATGTAAATGTACATGAAAATGTACATGAAAATGTACATGTAAATGTACATTTTGTACAATGTACAGTCATTTTCCCAGGGCCTGCTTAGGTTTGCATGTGAGCAATGTGTATTATCTGCCTTATGCAGTCAAGCCTACTCCAAATTATGCCATGAGAATCATTGGGTTTAATAGAGCAACAAAATGACATGAGGATGTATAATTGTAAAGTGCATGAATTAATGAAAACTTCAATTAAACTTAGCATGGAGTACGGGACAGGCTGACCCGTGCAGCATTGGATGGTCACAGTTTCTCTGGATGCTGACAGGCAGATCGTCCACCGAGTCACCGAGCAGTATGGTTCTTCAGAAGGGCACGCCGAGACAAATTGGACGTACTACTCAGAACAGTGCAACAGAAGGCAAAACCCATGTTCATGGGACTTGTTTTACCAAAAAACTTGAAATTGCCAGAGTGCGTTGCATTGTTTTGAGTAGTACAAGTTACAAAATGAAAGAGTTTGGAACAAAAACGAAAACCCAAATATTCTCTTTTTGTGCGAGTTTTAAATAAAAACTCTAAAAAGAATGCGAAATTCGAAGTCATGTGGCTGCATTTTCAGTTGAAAATAGTGCATATTTCTCTTGAAAATGCACAAGAATTCAAACTGTTGCAAAGCAACATTTTAACATTACAAGAAAAATCTTGTTTGGAAAACTCAAACTGTCAAGAAAGAAGTAATTGGCACTAAAACCAAAGGAAAAAGAAAAGAGAAAGTGATAAATATTGCGCCTTAGAACTTTCCGTTACTATAAGTTCACCCACGACCGATAACAGTCAGTCTTTGGAAATGCTAAAAAATAGAAAAGAAATGCTAAAATGCAAATATTTAGTAGTACTATGTTTAGTAGTACTTGTCAGAAAGAATGAGGAAAAAACCAAAAAAAGAACCCAATTTCTTACAGCGCAATCTTGCGTTCATCTTTGGAAGTTTCAACTTTAAATTTTAACTTAGAATCGTTGGAAAAACTATTGAAAATATGCCATTTGACACAAGCGTTACGTCATTTTCTTTGTAACAGCTCAGAAACAAAGTCTGTACTTTTAGTTTTACAGACGCATGTACATGTACATGTACTGTTTGGCTATGTACATACAGTGTGCTTATTACGTGGGGAAATACTTGCTTCTAAAACATCTACCTTCATGAAGTGACGTTCATTTGCATTTTAGGATCGACGGAAACAGTTCTGATTTTACTCAGAACTCTAATTTATATTCGTCCATCGTTTCGAGCTTAAAACGAAGCTTGACAACATAAAACAAATCAAAAACGAGTTTGGTTTCATGCCAAATTAACCGTTTATTCGCAAGAACACTGATGCAACAATTACGACAGCAGAGATGTACAAAAATAAATTATCCGCTTTGATTAGTGTCTACGATAATACTAGAAATCTTTACGGTGTAAAAACATCTTAGAAAACTTGCAAAATGTAACCGCTTTTAAATGTTTTATTTGATTGGACCATTCCCATGATGCAACTGAGAACGTCTGAAATATTCTTGGAAGACAGTTACGAGTAGTTGTCGTTGGGTATCTCTCGTTAGCAATTGAAGGAATGCTGGGAAGATATACAATAACCATGGTAACCACTCGGTATAAACAGCCAAAATGATATCGACTTTGTAGAAAAGTAAACTGATTGTTCGGAGTTCACTGGATCCTTATCATGTTGAAGTCCGACTTGTAACATCTGAGTTGATTGGTGGAGTTTGTACATTACTCGGCAATGACGGGTTGCAAGTTGATGTGGATGTGGGCGACTCGCTGGCCTGTTGGCGTCCGTGGGCGGGGGCGCAGGGCACGCGCCAGGGGGAACCCTTTTTTTTTGGCCATTTTTTTCAAAGTCTAATAAATTCTAATGGATTCTAATTGATTCTAGTCTCTACTGTCTGTCTGTCTGTCTGTCTTATCAATAGAGGGCGCTATCACAGGCGTTTGGGCCACGTCCATTTGGACGTGGCCCAAACGCCTGTGATAGCGCCCTCTATTGCCTAAACTAATTAAAAAAATATAGAGGGCGCTACCACCATAAAAACTTGCCCAACTTGTTCACTGACAAAGTATTTTAACTTGAGCAGCTGCTGCCCAGTCATAGCGCCCTCTATTGGTTTTTTGTTTTATTTAGTCAGCACAAGTTGCAAGTTTTTTTTATGGTGGTAGCGCCCTCTACTTACCTTTTCAAGAGGGCGCTGTATGTCCCAGGATAGTGCTTTTGAAACCATTAAAAAGTTCAGTGTATTTTTCGCCTTCTTTTTACTGCAAGATGCGCGCATACATTTAATTCAAATACAAGTTTTTTGAGAATTCAAAGACGTAAACATTTACAAAGTGTTTGCAGAGCATATTACTTCAAATTTTGTTTTCAAATTGCATGCTGTGGTCACGTGTGACGCCAACTTTCAGCAAACTCTGTTCAGTGTTGACACACTATTGAACGTGGGCAAAATAACAGGCAAACAACGCGCGAATAATGCGCAACAGACGCTTCAATGTTTGTGCTGCCCATCGGTTGCTTGTTGGTTGGTTGCCTTTTCGTTATCTGTATCTGTTCGTCCTCGTACGAACACCATCTTCTGGTTGTCGCATGCGTGCGACACAAACTTTCAGCAAACTCTGTTAAGTGTTGACACACTATTGATTGTGGGCAAAATAACGGGCAAACAACGCGCAAATAATGCGCAACAGACGCTTCAATGTTTGTGCTGCCCATCGGTTGCTTGTTGGTTGGTTGCCTTTTTGTTATCTGTATCGGTTCGTCCTCGTACGAATACCATTTTCTGGTTGTCGCATACGTTGATGTACAAAAATGTACATGTATGACATTACAGCGCACATGGTCTATGCTTAAAATTCACACTCAAACTGTTTCAAAAATGCATATCAAAATTACAATCACTTTTCATGGTTTCAAAAGCACTATCCTTCCAAAGATCCTCGATTCGCACCGCGCTCAAGCTAGCTTCAGACCGCGCAAAAACCAAACACAACGGCAACAACAGTTTTTGTTTATTTTCACATCTACAATGGCACATCATGTAACAACCCAGGCAGAGTACACCGTATGTCTCATTTCAAATTAAAATCCAAACCGTAGACGACACACTTTTTGGAATCATTAAACTTAATTGCCGCGCATATATTTGGGCGGAAAAAACATCAAATATACATGTACATGTATCATTCAAATCTTTGAGAAACACTCAATTGCGTACTCTGACTGGAAAAATGAAACTTTAAAAAGTTATACTCATAACTTAAACTTTCTGCTCAAAAAAGTACATGTAATCATTCTGATTGACGTTCAGTGATTTTCGGGAAAAGGTCCGACTACGAAACCTTTGAAAGATGCATGTCTTTCTATACTGAGAATGTCTTTCTCTCAGATTCAAAAAGTATGATTTCAGACATCAGTCTAAAAAATCATCATGTGTACATTTTAGAAACAAGAACTGCTTAGCTTTATACGTCGGTGAAGGGCAAAACCTAATATTGAATAACATCACCCCGATGCAAAATTCCATCTTATGAATCGCTTAGGTTCAGTACCAAAGTATGTAATATATTCTGTGAAGCTGTTTTAGGATTTTATCCATTTTTTTTTTAAACAAACTTTAAATACAGTGTAATTTGGTTGCATAGACTGGATTTCTTAGAATCAGGTACCGGTACATCGAGGAAAAAAGAGTGTAAAACATTGCTTCAGTTGTTCGAATTTGGGATATTTGTTTTAAAAGAAAGTACAACTTTAAATACAGATCACATTACAGAATGAAATCTTACGTGTTGCCATGATGTGCCATTGTAGATTAAACATTTTGAGTTACAATTTTTTTTAAAGAGGATTGAGCGAAAAAGCTCTTTAGTACTTTATTTCAAAAATTAGCAAAGGTACATGTACATTATATAGGCCAGCCAGGCACATGTCAAAACAATCTACATGTAGTAAGTTGCATGCAGTTCACCTATTTCCAGCATTTTTACTTCAAAATAGTTTTTACTCATTTTCAATCAATGAAACTCACTGGAGTTTTGTCATTGAAATGAACCATTAAGAATGCAAAGTTCATGTTGTCTACACTGTGGATGCGCACATTTTAAGAACAAAACCTATATGAATATAATTAATTTATTTTTGAGTTCAAGATCATCTTTTTTGACATGTGCCTGACTGGAGCTTCTCTGAGTTTGTCTTGCAGTCGTTGAGCAAATCCACGGCAATTAAACAGACATTCATTTTGGAGCAAAAGCCACAAATATGCAGGGAGAGAAAAAGTCTTGCACCATATTCCGTACCAAAAAAGTGATTTTTATCAAACCTGTTTACAAGTAAATTTTTTGAAGTCTACTTTGTTGCCAATTCAATGCATTTTCACAAAAAATGGAAATCTCCACTGTTTACCGATAGTTCTCTAGATTACAAACATTGTGTTCATGTCATTTTGGCCTGGAAAGCTCCACGGTTTTCCCGTAGGATAAAAAGTTCTCTAGATCACAAATATTACATTCGTGTCATTTTTGCCGTGGATTTGCTCCTCTCTTGATGAAGTTGACTTCAGATGCCTCGTTAAAGGTGCTCATGCGGTACATGTAGCCGGGAAATGACGAAGGAAACTGGTGTGCTGACGTAACAGTTTCTGCACGCTCCACTCGGACAACGACCTAGAAAATGCAACGGAACAAAGCACAAGTGAATTTCTTGCATTGTAGGAGTTGAACTCCTAAAGGCAGGGTACAGGATTAACTGTAGGATGGCCACTGTTTTATATGTATTTTTTAACCAGTTCACGACAGATGACGTGTATTCACGCAAAGGTTTTGCGGTATTCGGAACGGATGACGGATAAACACGCAGGGAGTGAGGCTGGAAATATCTGTCGGCGACCCGCTCGCAGCGAGTGAGGCCGGAAATATGAGTGTGCTGCTTGAGGGTGATGGCTTCAACCCGCCTGGCTTGAGGTCGAGTGAAAAGTTATCATACGCCTCGTTCCGTTCTTGTCAAAATATTAGTGTGATTTGGTTAACACAAGTACTGCTCTGAAAAACATACCTAGACAAACCAATCCTGAGCATAGAAATTTCTTCAGACAAATGTTCCGTAAAATATGTCCTTCTTTTTACCCTATTCATGTACTTGTACATGTACATCTTTATTCACACCCTATTACTTTACAACGTGTACATCTTCTTTTCACAACTCTTGCAGGAACAAGAACATATTAACTATTGTGTAGTGTGGCCACCCAACAGACTGAAATTAGTCGTTACAAAACAGCAGATTTTGTTGGGGGGGGGGTGCAAAGCACATTGTAATGGCTTAATTGACAATCAAAATGTTTCCAAGTGAAACAAGTGTCATTATTTCGTAAGATTTCATTCGTCATGAAGTAAAAAATAAACTTAGTGTGTCCTGTACCCTGCCTTGTGAGACAGATGGGGAATCTCCTAATAATACAATTATCAAACCTTTATTATTTTTGCAAATACAACGTATGATCACGGCGATGGTGCATTGATGTTTGAACTGGTCAATTTTGCTTTGCAGAGACTCGCTTTATGCAACTCGCAATTTTTATATATTGAAGAATAATGCCAAAACCCTCCTATGGTAACATGCATTGTCAGCCTGTTTATTACTTGGGTCAATATTGGTCAAGATCCCCATTGGTTTGTACACAGTAGGCCAGGAGGAGAGGAAGAAATTTTACCATTGGTGCCCTCTTATGCAAGAGGAGGGTTTAAAGGCTAAATCAATCCAGACTTAGTATGATTGTCAATAACCTTATCTTTCTTGGCCAGCTGCAAGTTGGCAAAAGGAACATGATATAAGTAGCTCTGTCCATTTTCAATTGTATTTAGTATTTAATTATTTTAAACTGATTGACTGAAAAAATTTGAATCTCTCTGATCGAGTTTTACACGCACCAGCCACATCTGCGTGGCGTGCTGGTCAAAAGTTAGGGCCTACACACAAAGCACGCTGGTTAAAATGTGTGCGAGGTGAGCGATATAATGAACCGCTGGATTGTTTGGCAGTATTTCACAACTGTCAAAGGATTTAACCTGCTGAAAGGATGGAAACAAAGAACTGCCGTCGACAAAAAAAAATTACCATCGACACAAAAGTGGCATCTGACAATAAAACACCCAACATTGATATTGAAATAACGGTAACACTGTCATGTGTGAGTGCGCTATTTTTCTTCTAATAATATTCAAACCAAAAAAAAAGGTATTCAATATGCAGTCAATGATCAAATATTCAAATATTCTGTGTATATTCGGGACAGCCCTAGCGTACATGTAGGCCTATGGCTTTTATATCAAATTATCTTATGTATTTTTTCCATTGAGTTTTTGCTAAAATAACGCTCATCAACATTTTCCTCAACACTTAAAATTTATATTGACCAAACATATTGAGATGAACTACACATTTGACCAATGACGATAAATCCACAGACAAGACAAGAGTTAAGGAGAAAAACGACCGACTTTGGGAACTTGGCTCAAATATGAGAGAAGAGACTCAAGTCTAGAAACTATAGTTAGACTGTGGCACAAAATGATCCTTGGAGTCAGATATTCTGTGTCAATATTCTCAATGATTCTTACAAGATTTTACAAACAGTAAAACGAATTTGGCGAACTCAAAATGGCTCCTCTAAAGACTCCATGTACATGTGTATGGCACTGTAGTGCGCCCTTTGCAGTCGATGTCAAGCACAACTGGTGTCATTGGGAGACAATCCGGCATTGCCTCACCGCATCAAAGCTCGGTTGCATTTGTCAAATAAAAATCAGTTCTGTGCAAACTGCGCAATACACACGAGCAAATTAACTGATGCATGCACACGACATGTCCCATTTTTCCAAACTGGCTCGCAAATGTACCGAAATCATAGAATGACATGGTCCTGTGGTTACGACGTTTGACTCATGTACATGGTGCGTGGGTTCGAACCCTGCCAGGAACATGGTGTTTGTGCCCTTGGGCAAGACACTTAACAACAATTGCCTCTCTCCACCCAGGAGTATAAATGGGTACCTGTGAGGGTCGATGACCGATTGAGCGCTGATATCGGCTGCCGCGTGGTCTCGTGGCCTGATGAACGGGGGAATAATTGTAAACCGCTTTGAGATTGTTGATACGATGAAAAGCGTGTAAAAGCATTATAATGTATTTATTTATTAGCCAGAAAGTGCCCTCTATGATGTCCACATAGTGATCCACTTTGATTTGCTGCAACAAAGTAATAGTTTTGTGAAACAATTCGAGATGGCAGACTTGCTGGTGAAAGCTGAAAACAATTTTGCCCTGTACTTTTGGAAAGACTATGACCATGATGCTGATTCAAGCAGTTACATGTATCTTACATGTATAATCAAAACATGCTTGCAAAAGACAAATTGAATTAAAAAAAATAATCCGGACAATAAAATAGGCTTAGTTAACTATCATGAATGCATCTCGACTAAAATTCAAATTTTTCTTATTTTCTTTTGGCAAAATACTTTTTCTTTTAGGAAGCACTACATGCATATATACAATGTGCATGTAGGATGTTAAACATCACCTACAAGTAATTCAGCCCCCCCCACCCCGTTCATCCCCTTCCCTTAATTTTCAAGTCTTACACCTTTCCCATCATGGCCCCCTCCCCCCCCCCCCACACACACACACACACACACAATTTCAAACAAATTAGAAAGTGTCAACTTTCACAAGAGTTGAGCTGCTTACTAAAATCATTGTGAGCTGGACAGAGATTACTAAAACCGTTATTATTCTCTCCGAAGTGATTCTGATTCTATTCGGGAATCAAAACTGTCTTTGAAATTTACTCCAACATAAAACTTAAGAAATCCTCAATTAACTGAGCAGTGAATTGCCAGTGCAATTTTGGTTTGCATGAATCTCAAGCAGGATTATTTACTGGAGAAAATTAACATGCATGTAAGTCAGCTTGCTCTGTGACATTTTTTTCAATAAACTCGACACAATCTCATTTTTCCAGAATTCCTAAATGTTTACATCTAGCCCATCAGAACAGTCGAGCACTTTCTACAGTACATTCTCAGGGAGTTAGAAGCCGCAACAAAAGTGAGTAGATTCCTCAAAACATTAAGGAGCCACACTTGAGATTCAGAGTTCTGAATCATTTTTGATGCTGACACTGTTGCCACAGACTGATCATGACAGCTTCCTTACAACATTCCCAGAGATGTTGTGCATCTTGAAAGTCCAGATGGTCAATAATGATTTGGGAGGCTAATCATCCTTACTTGCAGCTGACATGAGACGCTGAATTGCAAAGGACGCGTCTACAACGTGGTCGAGCCGAAGGCAGACGCTTTAGGCTGCCGCCATCTGACACGGAGTACAGCCAGAGACCCGATTTTTGCAGAGGGAGGAAAACCGGAAAGCCCGGAAAAAACCTCGTGGCACAGGAGAAAATGAACAAACAAGTCTACTCATGGTCTGAGCCAGGAATCGAACCCGGGCCACATTGGTGAGAGGTGAGCACTTTACGCATAGCCACCCGTGTCACCCATAAATCCAGCCAATTCCATAAAACTTCTCATTTCATAGCAGCCAACTTCAACTGACATCTGACAACATCATCGTTTTCTCCCGTTTTCTGCAATTCCGACAAAAAGTTGCAGTTCTACTTGCATACGACTGAGAGACATCATCCATGGGTGTAGAAGGTTTCTTCACTTGATCACATACAAGAGGAGCCTAGATAAGAGACAGTGCTGTTTCCCCACAGATAGAGCGGGTATTGATTCACAAGCACTCTTGCCTCCAAAGTCTCCTGTTGCATTGTGATCAGATGAAGACATCTCATCACACATAGATGCATGGTCAGGCTTCTTAGGTTTGAAGACAGATCACAGCAACTCATGTCCACTTCAAGAACTGGGCATGTAGCTTCTCACACACAATCAGAGAAATTGTCTAAACATAATCTGGAGAAAGATGCTCTGTGCACACATTTGATGCAAGATCCTACCGATGTTTGGAGATTCACATAAATGTACACAAGATGCACCGGCAATTGTCTTGAAAACTGTTTTGAGAAAACAGTTGAACAAAATTTGAGATGGTGCACATGCTCAGTTCCCAAAGTGGTGACAAAAAGTGTTATTGCAAAGTATTTTTCCAAGAATTCCCTTGTACTGCCTGGCTATAAATCTTTTCCCAGAATTCTGCACTTCCTTAAAAAAAATGTTAATCAAATTGTTCAGAACTTTTAAAGTATATTTTGATGTAATTTTTAATGTGATGACTCTAAAAACTCAAATGGAATACGCTTGTAAAAGCTACAATAAACAAACAAATTCCGTCTATCAAATGTTTTCTTTTATATAATTTCTTTGCTGTCCCTATAGACCCTGCCTGTTGCCTTTAGGTACAGCATGCAAGTACAATTTTTTTTTAAATGGGGAAACCCCAAAACATCCCTTCCTCAAATTATCAGAACTCAATTTTTGCGGGTAAAGTGTTGATTATTGTCATTTCAACCTCAATTTTTATGCCTAAACCAAGCTTTAGTAGATAAATGTCAAATAAACCTTTAAACATACAGAAATTTAGCTACTCAACTGAATCCTACAGAAACCCAACATTACCATCCTGCATGCCCCCCCCCCCCCCGGCCCCTGATCCCTCTTGTAAATGGGCAATTTCAGTGTCATGGAAGAAAATTTAATGTCCGTGACACAGCATTAAGAGCTCAACTTTAACTGAAACAAAATAATTTTTAAATCTCATACCCATCATCTACATGTACATGTAGTAATGGTCACAGAGATTCAAGACTAGGAGGTTTTGATCATATATCTGTGAATCATTAATTCGACATCATGGTTAAATGACTCTGTCAAGCACATTACACATTTTCTTCTGGAAACGCTGGAATAGCCCAAATAATTAAAAACAGATAGGTTGTAATAACCAATACTGGTAGATATGTGTCCAACCAATCTAGTTGGTTTGAAACATATAACTACCAATATTTGGTTGTTTTCAACCAATATATTTCAACCAATCTGTTTTTAGAGATAAACTCACTATTTTTTTGCCCAAATCCATGGCTGTGTACAATAGCTGGGTTTGGGCAAAAATTTGGAGCTCAAGGCTACATGTACCTCTTAAGACCAAAGAATTGGACATCAAGTCCCCAAACTAAAACTAAAGTGGCTGGGCTGATCCACCAAAGTTATCCATGTACCGCTATCGTGGAGCTAATTAATGTATAAAAAAAATCCCGGAAGTCAAGAGAAAACAGGTTTTGGATAAATTTCAACAGTTGGAGGGCAGTTATGGGATATAAACAGTCACAGGTAGTTTGGCACCATCCACTGAAAAAATATAAAATTCAACACAGGTTTTAACCCTTTCTGTTCCTTCAAACTTCACCAAGAAGTTTGGAAGGATTTTGCAGGACTGAGTTAAAGTAGAGCCAGGCCACTGTTACTTTACATGGGGCTTGATGCCTTTTGAGTTTCCAAAACGCGATATATCCATTTGAAATAAAAATGAAAGCGGTCATGAAAACTTATAG
The DNA here is from genome assembly GCA_029964075.1 of Patiria pectinifera. Lineage (NCBI taxonomy): Eukaryota > Metazoa > Echinodermata > Asteroidea > Valvatida > Asterinidae > Patiria > Patiria pectinifera. Next base: position 34,687,726 of record CM057135.1, read on the forward strand.
AAAAGGACAAACTTGATGAATTTTCCTTTCTGATTTAAAGACAGATATTACATTGGCAATAGTGGATTTGAGGCAAATATGATGCCAAGCAATAACTATGAAGAAAGGGGAAAAAACCACCCTTTCAGACCATTCAACAGGGTATGCTCGATAGTCCGAAGGTTCAAAAGTCCGAAATTTAATTAATCCTAAGGTTTTTTAGTTCAAACACACAAATTTCCCATATCCGTTGGTTCATTAGTCCAAAAATGAAATTAAGGTTCGTTGATCCAAGCATTTGATGCGATAGTCCTAAGGTTTGTTAGTCCAAAGGTTTGATAATCCGAAGGTTCATAACGAACCCTCTAACTATCGAACCTTGGGACTAACGAACCTTAACTCGCAGTATCAAACCTTTGGACTGTTGAAACTTAGGACTAACAAACTTTCAGACTATCGAGCTGTAGCCCATTCAAAACCATAAAGCGAGAACAATTTTTGAGGCCTGGATTGAGAAACTTTGTTTTCAATTTCTAGTTACAAAGCTGAATAAGAATCATGTGTAAAGAAATCTGCAACAAAACTAAGCTTTATAGGTGTTCCACTTCACATGGTTAAATTATTTGTCCCTTTTGCTATGCCAGATGAAGAAACTGGAAGAGTTTTAACAGTCTAAAGTCGACTTGAATGGAGTTAGAGAGTATTATGATGAAAGATTGTCTTGCCAAAAATGCACTTTGCAACGACCATCGTTGCCTCAATTCTATGAGATCTCTTTGCCTGTAAGCACATTCTGTAGATGACCAACGTTCTGATGACCACTGCAACTACAAAACTGAACATGAAAGATCTTGCAAACTCATTCCAAAGTCAGCAAACGTCACATCACCATCTTTTCAAATGTTGAAGATATTGCCATGCCCATATTGTACAGACGGCAGACAATTGACATTCTATTAAGGGCCAGCATTCAATCTACACTCTACGATCATCGTCACAGAGTTACAATGAGTCCACCATGCTGACCTCATCCAACTGCAGTTTCAGGCTCATGATTAGGGGATATGAGCCACTGCCAGTCGGGATAAAAACTGTCTTGCCATGAAGACATGTGCTGGTGTACAGGCCAAGTCTGTAGAATTCTTGGGGGTCAGCGAATTAGACCTATCTTCTATGACCATCGCCACAAGAAGTACAAGTCCTCCATGCCGACTCATCCCATGCAAAGTAGGTGGTGAGAAATCGTCTTGCCATTGTGAAGATATGCAGCGCTGTACAGGCAAAGTCTCTAGAATTCTAGGAGTGAGCATCTGGCCAGGGCAAAACCCATGAAATCTGGACAATTTAAACAAATGCAACTTTTTGCTAAGAAGATTCGTGTTTCATTTCGCTATTTTCTTTTGAAATGCGATACTTTCTCGATGAGAAAATGGCATGTTCCGTTGAAATAAAAAAAAAAAAATTAAAATGCTATCCTCATTTTAACACTTTGCATAGCAAAAGGGTAGATGATTGTTTTTATATCTTTGGATTTTGTAGACTACATTTAATTATCAAAAACTGGGAAACAGACTTAGGAGAACAAAGTTTCTCACCAAGGTTCTTAGTATGAATTGTATGGAGCAACAACAAAAAAAACACAAGTTGATGGTCATCATTCTATAAATGTAAATTGTTTCTGATAGTTCTTGCATGATAAAACATTTTTACTTTAAAACACTTCACTTTGATTTTTTTAAATAAAATTCAAGTGGAAAGTTCAACTTGAATTCAGCTATAAAAAGATTTAAATTTGTTATCATTTATGTCATGAAGCATTAATTCTTTGTCCATCTTTGTTCTTGGACCATACATTTATAGAATGACCCTTTGAGACAATTTTAAAAATATTTGGTCATCATTCTATAAATGTAAATTGTTTCTGATAGTACTAGTAAAATTCAAGTTGAACATTCAACTTGAATTTGGCTATGAAAAGAGTTAAATCTGTTATCATTTTATGTCATGAAACATTAATTCTTTGTCCATCTTTGTTCTTGGACCATACATTTATAGAATGACACTCGCATTATACTTCACCAAATCAACTAAGGTCTCCTATAGACCGTTTGCACTGCAGCCATCTTGGAGGCGTGTGCTTTTGTCCAACAGGGATACTTACTTGTATGAGCAGAGCTCTCGCGCATTCAATGTTAATGAATTTTAATCAAACACACCTTCAAGATGGCTGATGTAGCGGGTATGCAATCCATCTATGAATTGAAAGGCTTTCAAAATGATTGGGAATATAGGCATTCATTAATTTCAATCAAGTTACAAATTAACACCTGATCATTTTGATCCGGCTATAAAAACTACATGTATCTAGAGAATATTTCCTGCTTCAACAGAAAATCAAAACCCAGCCATCCACCCCTGTCCCCTCCCCCCTTCAAACCAAAAAAAGAAGAAGAACCATACACTAAACTATGTACATACATGTACATGTATTTGTACTTGTAAGGAATGGCAGACATTGCTGTTCTGCTTTAGGCATACATTGTAGGCCTATTGGTTCTATTACCCCAAACCCAAATCCCAAATACCAACCCCCCCCCCCTGCAACTCTTAACCCCAGCCAAGTTTACAGACTTGAATTTCCTAACAAAACTACTGCATAACCAAGGCACATTTTCAATACGGAGCAATTCCACGGTTGCTTAACTTTAAATTGTTAAACATTTAGCATGTTTCTACTATGAAAGTGCCAGTAGAATTACATTAGTTATGCATTTTTACTACAAAGTGACAAGGCTTTTATCAAATTATAACTGAAACAGTTAAACATTCTGTAAATTGAACAACCAATTGTTTAAAAAAAAGTTTAGTCATATTACTTTGTTTCCATATTCTTGTAAAATATTCTTGTATAACAATGTTAACGGTAACTGAGAAAAAAATATACTTATTTTTGTAAGAAAGTTTTTGAAATAGAATGGGAATTGGGGGAATTAAGTTGAATTGTTGGCTATGGAGTACAGAAGTGTGACGTCATTATAGAATCAGAAAGTGTAGTGCAAACGAATGGAGGCGCGGCTGCGGTGTTTCTTCACTGAATGAATCACGGCTCTTTCGCTCGCATTTTGTTTTGTGCGTGTACTATATTCACTTCGGTACTCCATACTGGATCATGTCCCTCCATACATGACAGAAAAAAGCTGTGTTTTTTATGAAACTGTCTCGTGCAAGCATGCCTTAGACGTGCAAAATTACTGCAAGCTATCTTCATCTAATAAAGGAAAATCTGTTCATGAATCAAAACTTTGTTAAGACCAATGAACTAGAGAGAAAAAAAAAGAAAACTGAAAAAGAACAATTCGGTTCAAATCAAGAATTATATCCAATCTGCCATCTCACAAAGTTGACATCACAAACCAAGAACATTCCAAACAAAACTAAGAAGTACATGTAGCCATCCAACATTTTTGCATTTTTTAAAATTTTTTGGACATGCATGATTCAAATTCAAAAGGACACTGTAGGGCTATGAGCTCCGTATCCATGCACTAGTGCCCCCTCAACGGTAAGGAAGGGAGAATCGGGGGAGACCACTGGGAGAGACATTTGAACGCATTGCCGACAACGTGACGCTCACGGGAAGATATGCTTCTTTTAATTGTGCATATACTCAGAATAACATTAGTCGTGCATGCCTTGTGTTATACACGCGCGAACCATTACCCACACGAGGTGCGTCCTGTCCATGGGGCTCCGGAAAGTTATAAATAATACAGCTCCCATGTTCGCACAGGAGTCCTTATTATTGAGCCATTTCCCTATGTCGTAGTATCGGTATTGCCTCTTGCATTAACAAAATACGGGTTTTGCACATTTGGGTGAAATTTGATGGCGCGCGCTACATCGTTAACATGCTTAACTAGCGCTGGCAAGCACATTTCTTGGCTTACGGTAAATATGGTTTCTAGGCCAGTACATTGCCGTATACAGTTCTGGCATGGAGTCAATGCTGAGTGACCAATCAGCAATAAGCATTGAGAATATCTAGAACCAGAACTTGAGTTAATTGAGAATATTCATGTAATTAAAATGGGATTCCTTGATATCTGTTTCTGGAAGTGGATCTCAGTACAAACTGGACATATTATTGTGATCAATTAACTTCAAGAAGTTTTAAGCAACTTTCTTTTCCACTGCCACTGGATGCAAGGTTTAGGCACAAAATGTGACAAAGTAAAGACAAACTGGTTTTTGTGTGGATGTTGTTGCTCAGTCTCGAGTCATGAAACACACAATGAACAGTGATTTAATTAATTAAACTGTAACCTTTTCAAGCTTAGACTTGAACTTCATGTGACACAAATTCCACAGCCAATTATCCAAATATCAAAAACTTTGAAACTTGAAACCACTTTTTTTTGTTCCAACACCTTGAAAATGACATTCCTCATAACCATTACCACCAAAGAGGGTCACTACTGTTTATGGGCAGTAGAAATAAAAAAAAACTAATCTAAACTCATGAATAATTTGAAAGAACTCAAAAATATAGGCTGAACTACTTTTTAGTAGGCCTACAATGTAAATGCTCAATTACTAAGTAGTGCTTGTTATTTTGTACCCTTGACTTGTGACTCAGACTCAGACTACTTGAGACTCATCAATGGGGCCTTAGACTTGAGGGTCAAGAAGTCGAAAGGCAGGCCCCCCCCCCAAAAAAAGAACATTACGCACAGCTACTGTAATTTCCATTATAAAATACAAATGCCCTAACAAGTTCGCATTTAGAAATTTTTAGAAATTTTTTCTGCCAAAAAAATGACACCATGACCATATTTTTGGTTAAAAACAAAAAGAGGCGAAAACAACAACACTTATTTGAAAAGAAGCCTTTCTTTGGATGTCAAACCATCTCCTGAATCACAATCATGCATTAATCCCTGTAAACCGTTTTTATCTTGTGTTTCGGAAATGTATAAGTTACTGTTCGAATAATTAGCCAATGTTTCAGTTTCTATTACATGTATACGTAGGGCTGTCCATTTTTGACTAATTTAGTATTCGATTACTCGACCTAATATTCAGATATCCAAAACTACCAGCTGCAACTGCGTGGCCGTGCCAGTCAAAAGTTACAGGCAGAGCGTGCCAATTGAAATTTGCGAGCGGCGATCAAAATGGTCTGCTGGAGTGTTTTGCTGTAAGTATGTTATAACTGTCAAGGGCTTAAACCTGCTAAAAGGATAGGAACATTGAACCGCCGTTGACAAAAAAGTTACAGTCGACTAAAAAAAGAGGTGGCTCCTTACAATAAAGCGCCACAAAAATAACATCACTGTCATGTGTGTACATATATGCGTAGTTTTTATTTTCGAATATTCAAACTGGCAGAGAAAGCTATTCGAATTTCAGTTGATGATTGAATATGTTCAAAGGATGGACACTTTTCAATAGAATCAAATTTAAGCTTGTACTTTCCTTCAGATTTTTTTTCGAATAAGCTCTGAAGTTTACTTAAAGGGAATGTACAACATTGGCTTTTGCTGCAATTTTCAGAAATTTTTCAGTGCATTTGGAGGATTTGTTTTAGCAAATATTGTTAAAATGACTTGTTTCACGTTTCTGGCTTGTAGATGCTGGAAAAACCAAGAAAACCAATTATATTCTTGTAGTTTGGTTCCCTGACCCCACCAAAAGAGGAAATGGAGCAATTTATAGACTTTGGGGAATTGTATGGCCAGAGAATCAATCTGGCAGGCTTGTACCAGTTCACAGGTGTGTTATCGATTGCAAAGAAAATGTGGAATAACCAAATATAAGGAATATGGAGTAGTTTTTGAAAACAGCCAATTTTTTAAAATAGTGTTGGTCGGCCGACCAAAAATGTCAGCACACCAGGAGCCACAATTTTACAAGATGCTTTAGACTGTCATTCCCTTACAATCTAGTAAGGTATTTCCTGATAATTTGATCATTTCGTTTTTTGATGCTTGCAAATGTTGTATCTTCCCTTTAACTCAAGAAAGTTAAGAACCACGTTTTGCAGTTTGAGACGCGATGTCAAAACAAGGAATTGAATATCGCGATTCGCTTGAGCAAAATTGACCAGTTCTTCATTTTCACCAATTAATGCACCATTTACTCAAAAGACTTTTTAAGACACTCACCTCAAAATTCTTGATGATAGCTCTTCCTAACTGTGAAAAATTGGTTATTTTCTTATAATCTGACTGTAAATGCTGTAGGAGACAAGTATTTAACACAGTCACCTTTTGATCGAGGACATTGTGTTGGCTGAATTTCACAAAGTATCGACGTTTATAAGGAAGGAATCCCTCAAAACTTAAATTCTAGAATTTTTCATGACACCAGTCAAAATTTGCAACAGGAAAAGTTTTAAACTACCGGAAATTGCTCAGATAAGTTTGTGCAAGATACAATTGTTTCAGATTTTGCTTCAGATTTTTCTGGAACAGTCTATTCTAATGACAGCAGTGGGTTTTTTTTGTATTGTACTTTCTTAGTCACAGGAAATATTTCCACCAACTGCCGGAACAATATTCTAATATCATAAAAATCTCTCCATCAAAACCATGCATGCTTTGATTAAAATCACAAAAACTTTGAGGACGTTTCTCTGGGGGGTTTTCCCGTAGTCATGCAAAGGAATTTTTCTCTGCATTAATTTTGCAAAGGTGTATTTGGCAAAGTCCCAAAAGTACTTTTTAACAAGCCAAATTACATATAAACACTGAAGGGCAGCCCTTTTTTTCTGATATTACATCAGATTTTGCACATGCACTGTAAGGTTTATTTCTTAATTCATAAATTTGACACGACATTTCAAATTGCACAGTAGACAAAGATAGTTTGAAGGAAAAATCCTCTACACTGTGCTATGCACTTGTGCATACGGTGGGAGTTTAAGACTGGAAATAGCACATGCTTTTCTTGGTTTTGATGGAGGGGGAAGGGAGGGGTGGGGAAGGGCTAGATGGAGATACGTTGCGCTTAATACCTGAATTTTGCTGTCTGTACATACACCGTCACTTCCAGCACGCCCAGTATATGGGCAAGTTCAAACCCTTTTCATCAAGATGTGCATGATTATGAAGCAATCAAGATTGATCGATCGCTGGCTTGAAGTTGAACTACTTGAAGGCGCGGGTAGAGACGTGCTCTGTGAAAAAAGAAAATACAGCAAAAAACCTCATGAATGTCATGGTTTTAGGGAAACAGCACCCGATTTCATCAAACTCTTCGTAACTTACGATGCATCGACGCGTCGTATCTCTATGATGCGTCGCAGCTGCGATGCATCCTGCGATCCATTTCACAAAACACGTCGTAAGTGCGACGCGTCGTAGGTGTAGTTATAGCACAACTCGGTGACTGTTTTATGTCTTTAGTCAGCGTACAGTAAATAGTCGTCTGATATTCAACAAAGAGTCGTCGGATCTCTGCCAAAATTTGTTAAAACATCAAATAAAATGGCGGCCTCAGTGGGCTGTATAGCTACTTTGAAATTTTAACTGCAATATTCCAGGCTATTTCATAATTATTCAATGCATTTTCTATTTACAACTTTACACACATTGCCTCGGTATTATAATCTCGTTTATGTGATGATTAAGGCATAAAACTGGCGAAGAAAAAGACTCTTCTTATTTTGCGATGACCACTAGACACGTCATAACTTGCGACGTGTTTTAAGCCGTTGTCAAGGAACTTAGGAGGCGTGCAACACATCGCAAGTTTCGTGAAATGGATGATACGACGCTTCGCGAGTTGCGATGTGTTACACGTCGTAACTCGAGTTGCGACACGTCGCATCGTTTAGTGAAATCGGGTGCAGGCCTACATGTATGGGGTAGCAAGAAATGTGGATCAGCAGAACACTACAGAGGCACAGGTATATGAAGTGGGCAGGGGCAGGTTCAGGTAGAGCTAAATCAGGGTGGGGTTGGGCGGGGTTACCCCAAATGGGGTGAGGGGTGGGGTTTGAGGGGTGAAGGGTGGGGTGTGAGGGATGGGGTGGCAGGGGTGGGGTGTGATGGATGGGGTGTGATGGGGTGAGGGGTGGGGTTTGAGGGGTGAAGGGTGGGGTGTGAATGGTAGGGTGTGAGTGGTGGGGTTGGAGGGATGGGCTGGGTACATGGGGTAGGAGAGAGGGGTGGGGTGGGAGGGGAGGGGTGGGTGGGTTGGAGTGAGAATGGGATGGGAGTGGGTGGGAGGGGATGGGATGGGAGGGGTTGGGTGGGAGGGGTGCGAGTGAGGAGTGGATGAGGGGCAAGGTGGGTGGATGAGGGGCGAGGGAGGGGTGGATGAGGGGCGAGGGAGGGGTGGATGAGGGAGGGGTGGATGAGGGGCAAGGGAGGGGTGGATGAGGGGCAAGGGAGGGGTGGATGAGGGGCAAGGGAGGGGTGGATGAGGGGTGGTTGAGTGATGGGGTGAGTAGGGTGAGACAGGATGGTTTTGGACTGAAGGGGGGGTTGGGAAAATTTGTTTTAAGATTTTTGAAGAATTAATAAAAGGGTCCATCATAAAAATAATGAACCCACAAAATGGTTTCCTCTAATCTACTGTACCTGCAACAGATAAACTGCAGTACAGTGCACTGCACACTATAAAGCACTGTACAGTTGGACACTGAGTGACTAAAAAAATGCCCTTCCAATCACACTCTCTCTTGAAAATAGGTGAATTCTCCATTTTTAATGGCTCAAATTGATCATAAAGTAGTTTCCTTTAGACAATTCCTGAGAAAAAGGCAAATCTTGTGCAGGTACATGTGCTTCACTTTTTGTACCACTGCTGTGCCCTGTGGCAGTGCATGTGTGCAACCATGCACGCAATTCAATGTGCCACACAGCACAGTGTATATGCAGTCTAGCTGTGTAAGTGCAATTTCCCTGTACACCACTGCTCATAAAGTTTCTATTGAGTCAAGAAATTAAGCCCATTCCATTGCACAAAAGGCTTAAACAGAGAGAATTAATGGTGGAGGAAGAGCCACAGAAATATGGAGGCAGATCATTCAGCACAAAAAGGAGAAGAAAATCTAAAGGTAAGAAAACTGCAGCATGTTATAATTTTGTCATTTTTTTATAAGGCCCTTTTGTAATTTGCCACAGCAATTTCAGGTAGATTTGTCAAGGATAAAATGTACTGTACACAGGTACATGCACTGATTAATTTCAAAGAGTTTTGTTTTCTTATTTGATGTGTAGCCATAGCTGCAGAGGTTGGAGTGAATCTTGGGTGGGGGATGAGGGATGGGGTGTGGGGGTGGGCTTTCAGGGTGAGGTTGGGGAGGTGGGAGTGGAGTGGGATGGAGTGTGGGGGAATGGTGACGTAGGATTTTCCAAGATGTATTCACGTTAGGGAACATGTCACTGGGCCAATTTGTGCCCAACTAAATTTCATGACACTGAAGTTGTTCACAAATGTTCTACAGCAAGTCGTGTCAAGGCAATAGTACCAGTATTTTACTGAATGAATTTCAAGATTTTCAAGAAAGCGGTTTGGCATGAGGGAAGTCTGCGGCATAGGCATGACGATGTCAGATTAGAATAGCCAACGCACTCTGGCTCCATCATGTGTATACGCTCAGCTGCAGTGCTACTGCATGCATGTGATTGGGTCAGATACCAGGGATACGTCTGCGATATGGGCTATCGTGACACTGTGCTGTTTTAAATGTAATCAAAATTGAGAAACAAAAAAGTAAGTCCTTTGGGTTGTTCAATTTACGCAAATTACTGTGTCGGAAAAAAAAATAATTACAATGATTTAAATATTTTTTTCGGGATGTTAAGAAGTCCGTGTCAGGAATAAAATATCCGTAATTTTCTCATTGTATGTTTTTCTAAAATTGTCATGTTTAGAGTTGGGTGATTCATGCATAATCCAACAATTTTTTTTAAAATGCTGGCCTAAGGAATGGGAGTATGGGGTGGAGGGTTAAATAAGGTGTTTCACGGTAATATGCGCCATCTTGCCCGCGGGGCAATTTTACACACGTTGCTGTGTACGCATCGTCATTGGAAAGCTTTGGCGCTTCCAAGTCATCATGCGTTCATTCCAAAATGCACCCGTGTCTAGCAACGCGTGATAGCCCGAAGGTTCGATAGTCCGAATGCACAAAATTCCCATAAGAGGGGGTTCGTTAGTCCGAAAATGAAATAAGGTTCGTTAATCCGAACATTTGATGCAATAGTCCGAAGGTTCATTAATCCGAAGGTTCATCAATCCGAAGGTTCATTAGTCCGAAGGTTCATTTATCCGAAGGTTCGATAGTCCGAATTTAGAATAAGGTTAATCAGTTCGAAGGTTCAAAAGTCCGAAACAAAAATAAGGTTCATTAGTCCGAAGGTTCATTATTCCGAATTGACAATAAGGTTCGATAGTCCGAAAAGACTATAAGGTCCGATAGTCCGAATCCACAATAAGGTCCGATAGTCCGAATCCACAATAAGGTCCGATAGTCCGAATCAACAGTAAGGTCCGAAAGTCCGAAGTGTCATACTGACGAACCGTATTGCCCATTCGGACTATCGAACCTTATTCTCAATTCGGACTATTGAACCATATTGTCGATTCGGACTATCAAACTTTCAGATTAGTTAACCTCATTCTATTTTCGGACTAATGGGCCTTTCGGATTATCGAACCTTCGGACTATTGAACCTTCGGACTACTGACCCTTCGGACTAAAGAGCCTTCTGACTATCGAACCTTCGAACTATCGGGCTGTAACCGTAGAGTAGAGGGGGGGCATGGAGGTTGGGGTAGGGGTGTAGGATCATATAGAGTGTGAGGTTGAGGGTAGGGTGCGGTATGGAAAAGGGGCAAGGGGGACGGCACAGGGGGGCACCTGGTCCCCCAGGGTGGAATTTTTAAAAAACTTTAGACATTTTTTTTTACACTGTTATGTCCAACTGGTTAGAGAGTTCCGACATGATTAAAAAAAAAGGAAATCAAGCTCCAATAACTTACAAATGCACCATGAAAATAGGCATATTTTTTCCCCAGTGTGCATATCCATGGTAACTTCTCAAAACAAGGGTGACCCCATTTGGATAATGGGTACCAACCCGTCCCCCCCCCCCCCCCTTTTGATTTTACAGAGACAAAGTTTCCGAAGGAAAAAAATAGGTCTACATTTCGGCACGGATGTGCGAGTGCGGTTGCCCCCACCCCCCCCCCCCAACCCCATCAAAAGCTGGATATGCCACTGCCAACCCCCCCCCCCCCCTTTGCAATAGGCCTTCATTGTTCATTTTGTTTTGTTTTAATTTTTAAGGGAATGAATAATGCTAGTGTGCTACTGTACTGGTTGTGAAATCCCTTCCGTCCACTCACTTTTTTTTATAATAAATACGGCCACTTTTTCAGAACAATTTTGCCACCCCCGCCACGCCCCCGCCAGGCCTCCCCCAAAAAAACCCCAATCAAGGGCACACAAGTGTGTACGGCATGCAGTTCTGCAGCGATTGACAAGTCTGATCAGTATCAACAAAAACAGGACGGTTATCTTATAAGTTAGGGACCCACTTTCACCTCCACATGAAGGTCACAAAGATACAGTTAATTATATTGGAAAAGTACTGATGAAAATGGTCACAATTACCTGTGAAAAACGCACCCTAAATCGTGCTTGACCAAGGCATTCAGATCACGGCGCGTAAAAAAAATCTACTGTCTATTGAGGGCGCCATCGTTGATAAAAGTAAACGCGCCAGCATTCTCATCATTATCAATTAATTTGGATCAAATATTAAAATCAAAAACATTGTTAAACGTCTCCTGAGAGAGGCTACTCGTTTCATATTTTGGGTTGGAAGGAAGTCATATACGCATTCAACCCAATAAAAGGTCAAATTTGTCCAAAATTTACATTTGCCTGCAATTTCCTCTGATGTTTGCCACACAACCAGCTAAATTGCACGAAGAAAGACAGAAACAAAAAGTTTCTTGAAAGCCCTTTATTAAAAAGTTTAAACTTTTGTTTTTTAGTCGGTTTTCGTTACTTGAATTATTACTAACAAAAAATATTGCTGGGTTTATTCTTAGATTCATTTTATTTACTTGCATTTCATGAGTGAACTGCATTTTAGCATTCTTTTTCATTACTTATTTTCGTACTACTTTGACAGGGCAACACTAGTCTCTAAAATAAAACAATTATGATAAGTGTATTTCGTAAATCTAATATTTATGGTGATTTACATAATTATGTAATTTTTAATGAGATATGGTGAAAATAATAAAGAATGAATGAATTAGGAGTTCAATGATGGTTCATTTCCGATTAATTGAAATGGACGTCCAAAAAAGGCTGCGACCAAAAAACAGGTCTCCTTGTTTTAGTTCAGTAGGCCCTAATACTTTTATTTTATGGATTTTTGTTTTGCTTGTTGCACTGTTAAAGGGAATGTACAACATTTGCTTTTGCTGCAATTTTCAGAATAAATGGATTTGGAGGATAAGTATGTTATAGAAAATATTGTTAAACTGACTTAATTCACGTTTTGGGCTTGTAGATGCTGGAAAAACCAAGAAAACCTATCATATTCTTGTAGTCTGGTTCCCCGACCCCACTTAAGATGAAACGGAGCAATTAATACACTTTGGGGAATTTTAAGGTCAGAGAATAAGTCCAGCAAGCTTGAACCCCTTCACAGGTGTGTAATCAATTGCAAAGAAAAGTCAGAATAACTAAATATGAAAAAGTAGGAACAGTTTTTGAAAAAAGCCAGTTTTCTCCAACGCTGGTCGGCCGACCAGCGTTGGAAAAATACAGTTTTTTTTTGAAAATGACAGCACACCGGGAGCCACGGTTTTAAAGGATGCTTTAGACTGTCATTCCCTCAACAATTCAGTAAGGTATTACGTGATGATTTGATCATTCCGTTCTTTGATGTTTGCAAATGTTGTATCTTCCCTTTAACTGACAATAAGAATTTTAGTTTTTAATTACTATTATCCAAGCATGGTTTTATCTTTTTAGAATAATGGATTGTTGTTGTGGATTTTGTAAGTTTTAATTTCTCCTGAAATGTGTTTACTTTTAATTCAATTAAACTTTTTATTGTAAATCGCTGTGCAGTTCAGCTTTTGAGCTGATAAATGGTGATAATAAACCCAAATAATAATAATTAAAAAAAATATTAGAACCCTTTGCACATTTCTTCCCCCAAAAATGAATATAACTCCTAAAATTGTCTAATATTCCCGTCCTCAAAAATTAATCTCTGGTTTTAGCTTTTTCCAATTATGCACAAATGTGGGTTGTTTAAAACTTTATTGTAATATTTTCCTCCGAAAATATAAATTGAAAGTTGAGTTTCGAGCGTTGAAAAAAACCCTGTTAATATGTTACCGCTGTTTTTGCGGTCAATATTACAATCTTATATATAAATAGAAAGACAGCAAAAATAACAAAAACCTTTACTACAATTCTGGCTTTCATCCACGATTGTAATTTCAATTTATTGAACAAAAATCCAAATCTACTCATCCAACAATAATGTTAACATGAAATAAATTGTAAACAGTTTCACACTGTGCAGTTTAAAGTGCAGTTTCAGGGAGTGACTATCAAGCCTACATTTACCAAATTATATACAAAAACCCAAATAAGGAGAAAAATGTTCGAAAGCACTAACATTTATAGCATTTCTAACAGTCTTAAGCTAAAGTGTTTCAAAAATAGCCTTTTTTGATGTACATGTACAATATATCATTAAAGTTGCTAACAATCGGAGCAAACTTTCTTTGTTTCTAAAGATCCCCAACCAGAGCAAAAAAATTATAACATTTTGCGTCCGCAATGCCTTCGAAATCCCACAAGGGAAGAATGAAAACAAAATTGGAAAATTCAACTTTTGCCTAGTTCTACTACAGTTCTATTTGCCTAAACTAAAACATGCTGTTTCTTCGCATCCTAATAAGGTATTTGTCTTTTGGATTTTTGACAATTGCTGCAAAACTTTTTTTAGGGCCTACATTGAAAATACAGACGGGAAAAAACTGGTGCCTATGTAATCAATAAGCATCTTAAAATCTTATCATTATTTTAGTTTAAGTCTACTAGTATTTCCACACATTAGTCCACTTTTTTACTCTTAAATAAGTGCAGCAAAATAAAGTTTTTCTAAAAAATATTTGATTGTTTATGTCTGCTAAAAATAACAATTTTAAAAATGGATAAATATAATATATCGGGAGGATTGTTAAACCTTGGCAGTATGTGCTCTGAAAGTTGTTAACGAGGGATTCTAGTTGTTTTAAAAGTTTGGTTTGAATGGTTTGGAAATTTTCAATTATCTTAAAAAAAAATACAGACAAACTTAAATTTAAAAGTAAAAAAAATTCTCAAATGTCATCAGTGAAGCTCTGTGGTCTAGTGCTTACAAGTGTTTTGACTCGCGTGCCCTGGTACGTGGGTTCGAACTTTTGAACCCCGACAGGGAACATGGTGCTTGTGTTCTTGGGCAAGACACTTTACTACAATTGCCTCTCTCCACCCAGGAGTATAACTAGGTACTTGTGAGGGTAGAGACCAGAATGCGCTGATCTCAAGCTTCTGGGAAAATTGGTCTCATGGCTTGGTGAACAGGATTAATAATTGTGAAGCCCTTTGAGACCTTATACAAGCACCACATTATTATTATCATCAGAGAGTTGCGTTTTTTTGTTTTTTTCTCAAAAATGGTTAGCAGGTGTCATTCACATTTAAGGAGTTGTCGAACGACAATCATCGAGAAAATAGTGCAAGTGCTTTAGAGAAATGAGTAGACAATTTGCGCTTCAAGATATAAATGCTATTCAACTTAAGAAATTTTACAATGAGACTTGATAATGATGATGAAAGCCCACTGTGAGGGGACATTTATGGGCTAATATTCATCCATTAAAATGTATTCGTCCAGACATGAGATAAACATAATGGCATTCTATAAACCTTAAACGTTAATTTCTTCATTTGTTAACTTAAAGAGCACGGCCAATCGTTCTAATAAAGTCTAGAAACAACATTAAAGCGTGAACACGCGAGTTCTTAACATTAGAATTACTTGTCAAATATATATACCTCCTAAATATGTTAGTTGCATTTTAATATATAGTCAGAAGTTTTCCTTAGATGCAAGGCATAGCACACACATGTCAGGGTTTCGAACTACGTAGAATTATACTAATATTAAGTGAATTTTTTCCCCCAGTCATAAATGCCTTGCCTCTGTACATAAGGTGCCATGGAAAGTTAAAATTGCTCACATTTGTTAAAAAGACGATACTGATTGGGTTTGTTATTGTTTGTTTTCTGTGAAATCTAGGGTTGATTTCAAGACTGCTTTCCATGAGCAATCGCTGTTCTTAAACACTGTCAAAGATGTCACGTGACCATTTGTTCACGCGGACGCTGTGGTCAAGCAAAAACCAACTTTCGCTAAACTTATTATTTACTGTGCACTATAAATTGTCTATCACTTGAAAATATGGGTGGTTCAAAAATATAGACGTTTACTCTGCAATATGGAGCGAGATGCTTGGGTGTCGTTTTTTATTTTGGAAACCTATCGGTGTGATACAAATAGTCTATAGGGTGGCCCTAAATGAAACAGCGTACTTCCACCACCCTGAGACACAAACAACCTATGTTAATGAATGGGGAATTCTGTTAAAAGAAAAATGATAGCAAGATTGCCCGATTCGGTCCAGTAGTTTTTTTTCTAGAGCCTATTTTGTGAAACAAAGTTTGGAGTCATTTTGTCCTGATGAACTACTAAACTGTGTGGCTTAATTGGACAGAGGGATTCATTGTCATGTAATAGTACCCACATGAAAGATGTGTGCTTCATAAAATAGGCTCTGCAGCAAAAACTACTGGACCGAATCGGGAGATCTTGGTATCATATTTTTTCTAAATCCATTCTCCATCCATTGGTACAGGTGGTTTGAGTCTCAAGGTAGTGGAAGCATGCCGTTCTGTTTTTTGTGTGGGCGATCCTGTATAGGCAAATTCTGTGAATTGCAAGCCATTACTCAAGATGAACCACAGTCGCACGTTTTCGTAGATGTTCTTGCGGTAACCATTTCGGCTGACATAGCATTGAGTG